>JANVCQ010000231.1:11086974-11102909 GCA_025531925.1 Erythroxylum plowmanianum
TGTTATAAATTTTCTACTTATTATTATTATTTTATTATTAATATTAATAATAATATTATTATTATTATACAAATTTAATTTTCTTATTATTTTTTATTATCATTATTATTCATAATTAATTTTTTATTATTATTGTGATTATTAAATTCTTTATTATTATTAATTTTCTTCCTCTTTTTCTTCTATCATCATCATCATCATCATCATCATCATCATCATCATTATTATTATTATTATTATTATACGAAATTAATTTATTATTATTATTTGTTAATTTTTTTACTAATACAAACCATTTGTTTTAAAATAATCAATGAATTACATATTTCCAATCATATTATACTGCAGGGGTATTTTAGTCATTGACACTATTTTTATATTCTGTCAACTGCAACCAAACACATTTCTGTCTTTAAGACGGAGACAATTTTATCTGTTTTGAGACAGTTTTATCTGTTTTGTCCATCACAACCAAACACCTCACTATCTCCAATTTTTGTTATATTCTGTCTCCAGATTTTTTTCTCGTTCCATTTCCACATACTGAAAACAGTAACTAAATGCATCGTTATTGTTCAAGTATTACTGAATTTATAATCCTCTTATTCTTAGACAATTTTTGATATAACTATCTATTTTTTTACATCTCAACTAGCCACCTGTCACTATATCCTTAACTTCCATATTCGCAGTAAGTAAATTCTTAACTTCCAAAAAATTTAGCTATGCATTTGTTAACTACCTCCCACCATTTCCTCAACTTCCATATCCTAAACTTCCACAAATTCAACATCCCACAAAGTCCTTAACTAAACATTTATTGCACTACTATTTCTTTTCGCCAAATAGACTAATTTATTTTAAGCTATCAATACAAATAATAAAATTTTTATCATTTTTATAAATCATAAAAAATTAAAAAATTGAAAAAGAAATTAAAAATCCAATAAGCCTATTTCTTAGTTGAATTATGAAAATGAAAAAATAAAATTGCAATAAACTAAAATAAGACCTTTTAAAATTTTTATATAGGTACGTATTGCTGATTTTAATACAAGCAAAATTTGTAATTTTCTTATTTTAGAAAAAGTGGTCATTTATGTATAAAAATTCAATGTATTAAATCATGAATTATTTTTATATAAAAATAATTTAATGCTTACATCTCTATATTTTAACATTTCCATTTTCTATCTTATTTTTCTTATTTTAAAAAGATTTAACACATTTATACATTGAGTATCTTGTTTTATATTTAAGTAAAAAAATCATATCTTATTGGTCATCACATATATATTATCTTGTTTTATCTTTAAGTAAAAAAATCATATCTTATTCGCCATCACATATATATTTACTTAAATATCCTATTAAAGTAAATTCCTATTTATTGCTGCAAATACGTTTGTTTTTGTTATGAATCTTGAATTTAGTTTTTTAATTACATTTTTACTTGAAGATTTCAACCCGTTTTCAGGGATGTAAAGCAAACGCAATAAGTAGCGGTTGTTGCAGTTGCAACTCACTGAGTACGAGTGGTCGCAATAGTATGTTTCATCTCGACTCATGTCTTCATAGTTGATTCCAATTCCAATTCCAATCTTGGGAATTGATCGTTAAAACTTCGTTTTTCTTTTTCAAAATTTGATGTAAGAGTTCCAACCATTAGCTAATTTGTTTCTTTTAATTATTTAGAGAACATACGTCAGCTAAAGGATAATGTAAGTAAACACGACCTAAATATTGGCCATCGCCGTGATTTTTCTGGTGTGCCGATCAAACCAGCGTTTGGAATAAAAAACAGAGATTCAATGCATGTTCAAAAGTTAAATCACGAGTTATGTCGTATACGCGAATGACGCAGGGTGGGAAGCGCGTTTGAAAGATGGGTGGCCAAAAGGTGACACTTAAATCTCAAAATCAGAAAAGCCTAATCCGTGCTGCGCTATCCAGGTTTCAATCCCCAACTCGCGTGCTCCACGGACACGCGCCCAGAGCACTTTTGGATCATGCTGACTGCTGCCGTTTTTCTTCTAGAGCGTTTCATAGTCATCATAGTCTTACATACTAACGGTTCGTCTCTCATCCACGCTTGAGAATGAGATGGACAAGAAAACTCGAACAACATTTATAGCTCCTGGAAAAAAGGAACTGTGAGCAAACCAGAATTCTTAACTGAGTTGTTTATTGCACTGAGTCCCTATGCTATGCATTGACTGACTGATGGGTTGCGTCTACTCTCGAGCCTGTATAGGCGAGGTTTGCGTCCCCAGAGACCCCAAAATCAGACAGCACCACGACCCGTGCCGCCAAACCGACGCTCCCGTTTTCTCTCCAACCGAACCAGAACCAGAACCCGAACGAGAACAAACCCACAACCGCGACTGCGAACCCGGCATTACCCGACTCTCCAGAGTCTCATCTCAGTTCCTCCCTCCGGAAGGTTCTAGAACAATCAGAATCCCATCCGGTAACTATGAGTTGAAGTACTCTTACCTCTCTCAACGAGGCTACTATCCCGATGCCTTGGACAAGGCCAATCAGGACAGTTTCTGCATCCACTCACCGTTCGGCACCAGCTCCAACGATCACTTCTTCGGCGTCTTCGATGGACATGGAGAGTTAGGAGCCCAATGTTCCCAATTCGTGAAGCGAAAGCTGTGCGAGAATCTGTTGAGAAGCAGCAAGTTTAAGGTCGATGCTGTGGAAGCCTGTCACTCCGCGTTTTTGACCACCGACTCGCAGCTTCACGCTGACAATTTGGACGATTCCATGAGCGGGACGACGGCGATTACGGTTCTGATCCGTGGACGTACGATATACGTTTCGAATTGCGGCGACTCTAGGGCGGTGATTGGGGAGAGGAGAGGAGAGGAGATCGTGGCCGTTGATTTGTCGATAGATCAGACGCCATATAGGACGGATGAGTTGGAGCGAGTGAAGCTGTGTGGGGCTAGAGTGCTGACGTTGGATCAGATAGAGGGGCTGAAGAATCCAGAAGTGCAGTGTTGGGGAACGGAGGAGAGTGATGATGGTGATCCTCCGAGATTGTGGGTCCCAAATGGGATGTTCCCCGGGACTGCGTTTACTAGGAGTATTGGGGATTCGATTGCCAAGACGATTGGGGTCGTGGCCAATCCTGAATTTTCTGTTTTGGATCTCACTGCACAACATCCTTTCTTTGTGCTTGCCAGTGATGGAGTCTTCGAGTTTCTTTCTAGCCAAACCGTGGTTGACATGGTAAGGTATCTCTTTCTTCAACTTATTTTCCAAGTATAAGAATATAAGTGTTTCTATTATTGGAGGAAGTTGTAGTAACTGATTTTACATTTAGTGATGGTTGGAATTGGTGTCATTGAAAAGCTATGTGCAATGAAATTAATTAAACAAAATGGGAATATATGCAAAGTGGTCGTTGCTGTCTAGGTTTTTCCGTGATTTTTGTCATTCAATACCTCGAGAGGTCACCTTCAATTGCTCATCGGTAATTTTTTTTTTCTGAAGGTTGATACAACTAGCAGAAACCCATAATTATTGAATAACATTTGGGAAAGAACGAAAAACAAACTTTTCCATAGAAGATATGTGTCATCCTGATGCAATACTTTGCAATTCAATATCTCACTATTTCGCTAATCTTCCTGTCCTCTATGTCATCCTACTTTAGTTTCTCAGGAAATATTATCACTGTGCATGTTTGTTTTATCATTCTAGGTTGCAAAATACAAAGATCCACGTGATGCATGTGCTGCAATTGTTGCTGAATCTTATCGACTTTGGCTTCAGTATGAAACTCGGACAGATGATATCACTGTGATTGTTGTTCATATTAATGGTCTAACTGATGTAAGTGGAGTAGTTGCTTTTTTCAATTTAATTTTTCCTAGTATAGTTTCTTCATGATCCCTTTGTTCCAACTAACTGATTCACAAACTTTTCTTTTTTTGATTCTTATTGTCAGAGTTCTGATGGACCATTAACAAGTGTAAGTGTTGTCTTACCATCTCCTACTCCCCAAGTTGTAGAAATGACAGGATCAGAATCTCCTTCAATGTCTTACTGGAACCCCAAGAGCCATCGCACAAGGCATGATTTATCAAGGGCACGTCTTCGAGCTCTTGAAAATTCACTAGAGAAAGGCCAACTTTGGGTTCCTCCATCTCCAGCCCATAGGAAAACTTGGGAAGAAGAAGTAAAAACTCTCTTACATACTTTTTACCTCTCATTAGGCAATATTTTCAGAAAAAGTCTTATCATATTTTTACAACCAAACAAATGCATTTCAAAGATGATGATTTACATTTTGATTTCTGCATTGATGCATAAAGCTACTGCTTAGAATTTTTGAGTTTTGCATCCTTGTTATTAAAGCACCAAAACTTGTTTACTGAGAAATGTATCAACAATCTTCACCACACTCAATATTTGTAGACCCTTTCTTTTGTACCAAAATTTTGCTTCTTATATTCCTCAGGCACACATTGAAAGGGCTTTACATGACCATTTCCTCTTCAGAAAGCTGACTGACACTCAGTGTCATGTTTTGTTGGATTGTATGCAAAGAGTTGATGTCCAGCCGGGAGAAATTGTTGTTAAGCAGGTTAGTTCATCTTTCATTTTCCATTTCTAGCTTTACTGGTCTACTTCCTCACTGGTTGGCAATAGGCTTTGGTTCATGAACTGAGATCAACCTCTGCATTTGAGGCATTTAGGTGATCAACACAGCTTTTCATTTGCAGATCAATGGGTGATAGAATTGCTAGTCTTCCTTTTTTTTTTTCTGTGCTTTCTATGCACGTAAAGCATTGTATGGTAGGAATGTACCACTTATATTATGTTCACATAGTGAAAACTCGCTACTGGACATAAATATCATATGCCGAAAACAAAATTGCTTCTGTTAATAGGTGGATATCTCACTGCAATTCTGGTTGTGTAATGATGATCACAATTGGCAGGGTGGTGAAGGTGATTGCTTTTATGTGGTTGGCAAGGGAGAGTTTGAAGTCTTGGCAACTCAGGTTTGAATTTATGGTACTCTCTTACGTTGTCATTTGTGCTCTCATTCCCCCCCTGAGGACGAAAGCTTGGTTGCTTACTGGAGTTTCTGTTCTGTTGTAGGAAGGTAAAAATGGAGAGGTGCCTAGGGTTTTACAATGCTACACAGCGGAGAAGTTATCATCCTTTGGAGAATTGGCACTGATGTAAGCCATACTCTCAGTATATTAATGCTCCTTCAAATTGTTAAAGCAATCCTCCGAGTGATATATTTAATTTTGAATTGTGCTTCACGTTAAACTATTAATTGGAAAGGTATTTAAACAATTGGTGTTAAATCACTAGAATGATATGCTGATATGATTTTAAAGTATTACGTACACTTGCAATGATTTAGCGCTTGCCAGTTGAGAGTAAAGTGTGCACGGTTCCCCCAGTGTAGATGAATGAGACTTGATGAAATTATAGGGCATTCAATTTTCTGTTTTCTGAATTCTGTGTAGAGATAATAAATTTGTTACCATTCAGTCAACCCTTTTAATACATTTTGTTAATTGAAGATGCCAACGGTATTTCTAATTGACATTTTGAAAGTTTTTACTAGCACTTCATTTTAAGAGGGATGTGTGGTTGCTTACTGTTATTGGAAATGGTTTTAGCGCCTTCTTTCCACCGCCACCTTGTTATAATTCACTATTACTGATGATGAAAAAACTCTTGAAGATGTTCTTTTTCATGTTGATGTATGAAATATAGGTATAATAAACCACTCCAGGCATCTGTTCGTGCTGTAACAAATGGAACACTGTGGGCATTGAAAAGAGAGGACTTTCGAGGAATTTTGATGTCTGAATTTTCTAATTTGCAATCCCTGAAACTGCTGCGCTCTGTGGATCTTCTTTCAAGATTGACAATCTTGCAGTTGAGTCACATTGCAGATTCGCTCTCTGAAGTTTCCTTTGAAGATGGACAGATAATTATTGATGAGGTAATTTTGGTTGCTAAAAGAATCTGATTCTTTTATTATTGTTTTATGCTTTATCCCACTGGATGCCTTGTGCAGAATGATGGAATCTCCGCATTATATATAGTTCAGAAGGGACAAGTGAAGATTACTTTTGATGCTGACCTGTTGAGTAGACCAAATGCTGGAAGTTTGAAGTCCAATAGTGAGAATGATGACCATAATCTAGAGGGTGAGAGGCTTTTGTTGGACAAGACAGAAGGAAGCTATTTCGGTGAATGGGCACTACTAGGTGAACATATTGGTTCCATAAGAGCAATTGCTGTTGGTCACTGCATATGTTCTGTCTTAACTAAGGAGAAGTTTGATTCAGTTGTTGGGCCCCTGACAAAGCTTTCACTGGATGATGAAAAGTATGGTATTTTCTTCTACGTGAGGAATTTTTCCAGTAACCTTTTGAACTTATCTTTTGATCTACTGGGGACCATTTATGACACAGTGGGTGACTATTTCTCATGCCTACAAGTTCCCCCTTGGAAGTTTTAACTTTTTGAATATTAGCACTAAATGATATTACGATTTTGCTTTGCAAAATCACATCTCATGTCTGTCACCATTTCAAATTATTCAGGTCAAGGGCTTCAACAGATCTTTCCAAGGAATATGCTGAAAGTTCTAGTATTTCAGCTCCTTTAAAAGTTCACTTCTCTGAATTGGTTAGGAGCACACTCTTGTCTTGACTATCTTGCCTAATTGTAAAGGTGATTATTTCTCATTTAAGTGGATAAAATTTGTTTACAGGAGTGGAGGGGCTGTTTATATTCTACGGACTGCAGTGAGATTGGGCTTGTATATCTGAGGGACTCCGGTTGGTCTCATTATTTAAGTGACTTTTGTTCCTCTGACCAACTCCTCCCTACTTGTTGGCATAGCGCACAGATGATATTTTATTAATTGATTAGTCTCTTTATAATATGTACATGCATATTGCTGGGGTAGGATCGATTCTATCATATTCTATGCAAATGATAACAATACTATTTTTTTTTTTTGGTTTTAGGAATTGTGCTTAGTCTGAAAAGGTTCTCCAAGCAGAAGATCAAGAGTCTGGGAAAGGAAGCACAAGTCTTGAGGGAGAAAAATCTGATGAAGAACATGAGCCCCTCAGCTTGTGTGCCACAGGTTCTATGTAGTTGTGCTGATGAAACATATGCAGGCATATTACTAAATGCGTGCATTGCTTGTCCTTTGGCATCAATCCTTCATGCAGCACTTGATGAACTATCTGCAAGGTTTTGTGCTACTTCTGTGGTTGTTGCATTAGAAGATTTACACAAGGTTTATGTTTATACATATCTCCTTTCCCACCTTTACTTTTTACATTTGCATTCCAAGTTAATCTCTCTATCTGTTTATTTATTTTGATTTCAGAATGAGGTTCTTTATAGGGGTGTGTCTCCTGATGTTTTGATGTTGGATCAAACTGGACGCATACAGGTTGGTTCTGCTTCGATTTCAGGTTTATGGAAGTCCAAATTAGTGGGATCCTAGCATAATATATGGTTTAGATGCGATTTACTTGTCTTTATACACAAGGTTCTCCATGCATGTGGCGTACGCATGATAGTTTGCTTAATTTTTATTTATTCTTCTGTAGCTAGTGGACTTCAGGTTCAGCAAGGAATTGTCCGGAGAGAGGACTTTCACAATTTGTGGAATGGCAGATTCATTAGCTCCAGAAATAATCTGGGGCAAGGGACATGATCTCACTGCTGACTGGTACTACATCTGTCTTGTTAAACTAAATTTTACTTGACATTCATATGGATAGTTGCTTATAGAGCGTTGGAAGTCTAGTGGATCCTTAGCTGCTAAGAAATTGACATCCTTATCCATATAAACTGAGAACTGGGGAGGTAAGGCCATAACAAGAAGCAATTGTATATTTTCCACTAGTATTATAGTTGAAGGTAGTTGGTTATGTGCTATCACTGATGGTATGGGCAAAAAAGTGTATTTTTAACCCTAAGGTTTTTATGAAAATACAAGCGAGGCCCTAATGTTTTGGAGTGTTCAAAATAAACCTTAATGTTTACAAAATGTTTAAATTGGACCTTGAGTAGACAAAAAATGGGATGGAGTTAAGTCCCCATCTGTTATGTGCCATCTAACAGTATTGCGTGGTTGAGTTTAGAAATGGCAGTCACTTGCGGCCATTAAACTCAAAGCTTGACTCTTTTATGCGTTCTGTTTAATTCACAAGCTTTTTTGTGTGGTTGTCTATACATTAAAAAGAATGACTTTTTAAAATCATCTACAATTTATTTTATAAACAATAAAGATACACGAAAGAATGTATTAAATAATTTTTTTTGGATTTAGACTTATATTAGTTTACCTTAAATATATTAATTTTTTAAAATTAAATTCACTTATTATGATGCATATTTCTTTTTATTATTCTTAGTTTTGTATATGTATGAGAATTAATACTTTCTTCTTATATTAATTATTGTGGTTATTGCTTATATTAGAAATATATGAAAATAATATCAATAGGAACAGACAGATATTATATCAAATGTACATTATTATGATTTCTTTAGAGAAGATTGAAGTGAATTAAAAATTATACAGTACAAGATATTGAAAAGTCATTTTGTAATTTTAAAAATTATTCAAAAGAGGAACTAGTATTACTGGTATACGGTATCGTACTAGAACTAAATTTTGTATGATATTCATATTATTGGTTAGTGCTCCAAAGTGGAAACTAACGTTCATTGATTTGATCATCATAAGTTAGTCAAGGATTGGGAGAAATAATCAATTCCCAGTTTATGAATCTCGTGGCAATAATTAGCAAAAAAAAAAAAGGGAGCATGAAGGAGTTGAAATACTCATTCGTATCATGGATACATAAATACATACATACATACATATATATATATGTATCTGATATGTTTTGTGGAAGGATTAATTTAGTTTTGCAAGCTGTATGCAGGCTTATAGTATTACGTAATTGCCACTTCACTGGCACTGTAAACAAATCAATCTGATATGCCTTAAAATTGTGGTTTGTTTTTATCTAATATCCAAATTTGTCTTCCCTTGGTAATTATAGTTATTTATTTTCTTCATCAGAAGTATGGCCTAGGTGTCTGAAGAGTCTAATTATGTTGACAAATATGTAGGTGGGCATTGGGTGTCTTGATCTATTTTATGCTAGAAGGTGAAATGCCATTTGGTTCATGGAGAGAGAGTGAGCATGATACTTATGCAAAGATCGCGGGAGGACATTTGACTATTCCCTCTACTTTCAGTCCTGAAGCTGCAGATCTTATAAACAAGGTCTCGTAACTAGTATGTCAACTTTTACTTTTAGAAAATTTCCGCATATGCTGACTTGTTATTCCTTATTCTTTTGCATGTGTATAACCTGGTCAGTTACTTGAAGTTGATGAACAGAAAAGGCTAGGATGCTTAGGTCCTGATTCTGTAAAATGTCACCCTTGGTTTAGTGGTGTTGACTGGAAAGGAATTAGAGATAGAAGCTCTCCTGTTCCTCAAGAAATAATCTCTCGTGTTAACCAATATTTGGCAACATTTCATCCTGGGGACTGCACAGCTCCTTTAGCTTCCCCTTGTCAGGATGTTGATCTCAACGTTCCTGAATGGCTTGAAGATTGGTAGATGAATCAAAGATGGGGGTCTTGTGTGTTCCAACTTGTTGCCTTGTGGAACTGTTCTCTCATCAGTGAGAGTGAACTCCAGAGATACGAATTCTGAACAGATTTGCATACTGAATTTGCTCGGGACGTGAAGTTTTCAGGTAGTGGCTAACCAATTCAATGGAGAGAATAAAAGTCTAAAATTCAACATCTTGTTCCATTTTTAACTTTTATACATTTGTATATAGGTAAATGTGTAAATGGGTGAGGTTCTATTTTCTTGTTGATTGTGTTTTGTAGACTTCTACGATGCTCTTGGTATGAGGTGTCATTTTTTTTTTTTTTGCAAAAGTAATTTGACTGGGCCTGGCCTATGGAAATAGGGCGCTCGCCATTGTAATTCTTTTTCCAAAGTTGATTTAATATTAGTATGTTTCGTTCCATGTATAGTTTCCCCTAGCTGACGACTGTTTTTAGGAAATGGGACTTCTCGCATTTGCATTTTCAGAAGTCAATTTTTGAAAAAAATTTAAAGTTAATAAACTTTTTCGTTAAAAATATAAATGACATTATTTTTTTAAGACCTTATTCCATGCGTACATCCCATGTGGTAAGACATTAAAAATTAAACTACAGCGTGTTGGCATTTAGCTAAATGATTAATGATGTCATCTAGCCATTCTTTTATCGCCAAAAAATATTACAAAATAGAATGTTTCAGGAGTTTAAATACCGACCTATTTAACTTGGTACTAGTCGATACCGCCAGTATTTGGAATATAAGGCATATAGTAGCTGAAATCATAAATTAAAAAAAAAATTATGAATATTTTTGCAAAAAATAAAATTTTTTAATAATATTTCGTAAATCCAGTCCCTGTTTAGACTGTGTTTAGTAGAAACATTAGACTTATACTACAACAAAACGGACATTTGACTACAAAAGAATCTTAGCTAGAAGTCCAAAAATCGTCACTAATAGTCATTATTGTTGATTTATAATCGTCACAAAAAAGTCACCAAATCTACATAAACGAAAATTATAGGCGACATTTTTTATTAATTGTCGCTAATAGTTTTTGTCTACATTTTATTTTCGTAACGAAAAACTATTAGCAATGTTTTAGAAATCGTCACCAATACCTTTTTGTTATGCTTTGTATGTAAAAAATATTAGCTATGTTTTTAGAAAGGTAACCAAATATTTTTAGTTTATTAAAACGTTTTTTGGCTACGTTTTCAATTGGTTTTAGCTACGTTTTGTAAAATATAATCAAATTGTAATCTACATTTTAATTGTTATATCATATTGAATTATAATTATTTGTTACATTTTAAATCCATATTATTATATATAATATTTATATTTTTTGTTAATTTATTATACAAAAATAATTAATAATTTGAATCATTACATATAAAAATAAAATATCATTAAATTTCTTCGTGTTCAATATTTTAATTACAACTTTTACAATACTTATATACAAAATAATAAATATAGGGATTAATTTAAACGGTATAATACAAATAACTCTGCCCTGTTGCATCTTCTAATTTGTAGTATGAGAAAAAAAACATTAAATTTAAATTATAATAAAAACATAGATTAAAAGAAAAAATTATAAGAAATGTAATTAATATTATTCATTTTCATCTTCACTGCTTTTATAGTCCAAGCCAAGTAATTTTTTATGGTACTTTTCATGCTTAGCCAACTTTTTATTTTCAGTATGTTGTAATATAACCTTAAGTGACTTGTTTTCTTCTTCAAGACCTTGAATGCATATTGATGTCGAAGAGGTTGAAACACATGAATTAGGGTCAAACTTAAGACCTGTGATATAACTGGATTATGTATCAAGTGTGGTATTGCAAATGTCTTCTATATTTCCCTCAGACATTGATTTTTAACAAATCTTGCATCTTATTCTAAAATTAAAAAATAAAACTAATATTCGATGTAGATATTGTTAGTTAGTACGATATAAATAAATAAACTTAAAATTAAAAAAAATTATACTTACATGATTATTTTCTGCTTCTTCTAATATCCACCCTTGACTTTCCTTATAGTGAGTGAGTTTGTATAATGTGATCTTATCACATTCTTGTCCATGTATTTCCTTCTCACTCTGTTTTATGAAAAAAATGCATAATAAATAAGATAGTGTTTATTGATACAATTATAATTTCTTGATACAATTATAACTTGTAAATAAAGATCTTACATATTCATCATGATAACAAATGATTTAGAGCCTTGATTGTGAGTAGTTTTCATTTTTTCTCTGTTGACCTTTGTCTTCTCACAATTTTCCTAAACAAATAAAAATGATAGTCATTAAATCATCTGACAAAATTAATGGAAGCAAATATAAACGGAAACAAACAAACCTAAACTTTGGGAGAGGCCCAATAATTAGATAAATTATTCCAATTTTTTGGAGACATCCATTCAGGAACATGCCTCTTTGCCTCCACATCAGAAGGAAAAGATTTGTAACACTAATCGCAACCTATAACAATTATCCCTAGTCCTTTGTTTCAATAATAAAGTCACACAGTTTGAGACATCAGGGTTGTCGATATCAATAATATTCAATTTCATCTTTGAACAATAAGTAAAAGTGTAATTAATCTTAAAATAAGTGAAACAATATTGCATATAGTTAAATAAATTGATAGTTTACCTAAACTTTATCCAAAGCATTTTCAAGCAAGTTGTCTTCCTTCAAGCAAGGTAATTTTGTTCTTGCAATAATCCCCACCTCACTTGACAATTTAGTTGATTGGATCTTGTTTAGAGGATGATCTTGTGAATTATCAATATGTACTTACATCTTGCTATTCATTATAGCATTCATTCGTTACAACTTATAAGCTTTAGTTATACCTCTACATCTTTTTCTGATGTTGACCAAACCTTACAACAAATGAATAACGATAAGAAAATACACATTAAACATGTAAATATATGTTTGAGCATAAGTCTATTTGTAGGGGTTAAACATTAACAAACCTGCAGATCCCTCTGTACTAGTTGATTCATTGTTGGTTGAGGAAGAATGAGGTTGTTGCTGACTTGCTTCATTGGTGGCTAAGGTCGAATGTTTTTATTGGCTAGGAACTTATTGATCTAGTTGAAGTTTCAAATCTCTTTGTTTAATAATTTCGATACCTGCCACCTCTTTCCTTTTGTTTCTTATAGGTGCTATTATATTAGATATCTATAAAAACAAGCCTAAATTTTATTAACATTACAATACATCCAATCATTGTTACAACATACATTTAATGATCTACAATCCATATTAACATAACTCAAATATCAACAATACGTATTAACATAATTCAATCATTAACAATCCTCATTAACATAACTTAAACACGTATTAACATAACTTAATCATCAATAATCCATATTAGTGTTGGACCCTGGAATTTTTTTCTTTAAGTAAGCATGATTTAAAATAGTTTTAAGGTTTAGATAGATTAAATTTTTGGAGTTATAATTGTCTCAAGGTTAGTAGGATTTGTTGAATGGGTAAGTGAAATTAAAGTGCTAATATAATAAGGATATTCAAGGACATTTTTGGGAGATCACTTAAGCATAAAAGAACATATGCTTATAAGGAAGGGTAAGATGGACTTTTTTGGCTCATTAAGGATAGAAATGGAAAAATAATATGTTGTCTTGTTTGTTAAAAGGAGAAAAAAATGTAAATTGAGGGGAGGAAAGAGTGAGAAACAAAATTAAGAGAGAAGAAGATAGGTTTCGGTAAAAGAAGAAAAGAAGAGAAATCAAGTTTGTTAAGGTAGGTTAACCATCTTTTCTTCTTACTTTATTATAGGAATGGGTTGTGTTGAGGATGAAGGAGTTAGAGAAAAAGAAAAGGAGTTTGTGTAGAGAATGAAAGGTTTATGTTGGAAGAAGATGGATGAGGAGAACCCAATTGATTTTAGGGTTTCTAAACTAGGTCTTAGTTTTTTAACCTAGATGGACTATGGGTAGGTTAGATTTGAGTTTAATTTGTGTTTATTGCAATTTTGTGATTTTTTTGAAGTTTATAAATTTTATTAGAATGTTGTTTTGAATTGAACCTTGGTTGTTTTAGGAAACCATGGGAATCCTACCCAAGAGCAAGGGGAAAGGCAAGCTTAACTTAGATTTTCGCAAGCTAATTAGGCGGGTAACATATTTATGGTTATAGTGTAATTGGGAAAATTCTTTCCTATGTGTGTATATTGAAATTGATTTGTTTGAAATTGACTTGTTTGTAAATGTTGAAAATGCGTGATGAAATATGACTATATTATACTTCAAAAGAGGTCATGACATTTTGTATTAAATGAAAAGAAGACAAAGCATAAAAGTATGAGCAATATGAGAAAATGATTATGTCCTTTTATTTAGGCGAGAGTGGAACCATTCTGTTCATCACGTGCACATTGACAAGAGCCTTCTCTCGGCTACCCGCTTGTGGCATATGAGCTTCGAAATTGGACTCATTCTGTTCATGGAGTAAACTTTGGTTTCTCCATTCTGTTTCTATGGAACCCTCAAGCCATTTATTGTGCATTGCATCTTCTACTTCGTCTTAAGTTAACCAACTGCTTCATCTTAGATTGACCTTCTGCTTTGTCTTAAGTTGACTCTGCTTCGTCTTAGGTTGACCTTCTGCTTCATCTTATGTCGACTATCTGCTTCGTCTTAAGTTGACCTTCTACTTCATCATATATTGACCAGAACATCTTCTAGTCCAAATTTGACCCTCTAGACATCAGAATTTGCCTTCTAGGTCTTCATGAAATCTTGATGTCCTCTTTCAAACCATCTAAAGAACACCTTAATCCGATATCTCTAAGGAAAGTTATGACAATTTTCCCAATTCGTCCCTTCATTTGGTTTCGTCTAACCCTATTATCTAGTCCATTTTTGAACCTAGATATGATAGAATCTGTCTTCAAGGTCTTCATGAAAGTTGTAGATCTTGAAGTCCTCTTTCAAACCATTTAAATAATACCTTACTCAGATATCCATAGCAAACTTTATGGCAAATTTCCAAAATAGGTTTAGTATAGTTGAGGGCAAGTACTGTTTCAGTTAATGACTCCGAATCCTGAGCTCCGGAAGTGGGGTCCAGCATTGTTTGTAGGGCAAGTACTATTTCAGTTAATGACTTCGAATGTTGGGCTCTAGAAGCGGGTCCAACATTGTTTGGTATCAGAGCATAGGTGTTTCCTAGGCTTAGAATGCATAGTAGGATGAATTGTTATGATAGGTGATTACTCATTGCATTGTGAATTGATTGAATTGCATTAAGTGACATGCATGTCATGCATATATGTAGGGGTTAGGATTTTAAAATGAAATGTAAGCTAATATTTAGTGTTTAGATTGAAGGAGTAATATGCCAACTTGTAGAAGAACACGAGGAGTATTGCAAGGATCGATTGCACTTGACTCTTCACCAAGGGAGGAGAGTACTGATGAATCAGTAGCCCCAGGAAATGTTGAGGCTTCTATAAGGAAAGGTAGTGAGCCCGTTGGATCACAGACGCAGGAGTCTCCTCTTCCTCAAGAATAAATGCCTGCTCTATTGGATTTGATGATGTTTCAGGCATTTGCTCATGCCATGGGCCAGATGCCGCAATCTTCCACTCCGGCCCCAGTCAAAAAAGGGAAACAGTTTGATACGCTTAGGAAGTATGAGGCAACGGGTTATGGGACAACGGATCCCAGAAGAAGTTGAGACTTGGTTGAGAAAGATCGAGAGGATACTAGATCATATGGAGTCTGAGGATGATGAGAAAGTTACGTATGCTGCAAGCTTGCTATAGGAAGATGCTCTGCATTAGTGGGAAAGTGTGCCAGGGAGTTAGATGAGACCGCCAGTGTTGGCATGGAAGGACTTCTTAGCTACATATAAGAAGAATTACCTGTCTAAGGTGTACATTCAGCAGAAACAGAGAGAGTTTCTGAGTCTCACCCAGAGGAAAATGACGGTGAGTGAGTATGAGCGCCGGTTTACATAGCTATCCCGGTATGCAGCAGAGATAATGATGAGTGAGGCAGCTAAGTGCCGTAGGTTCGAATCGGGGCTACATCTATGTTGGACCCCAATCTTTTAGTGAAATTTAGAAATATTAAATGAAATTAAATGGGTATTTTTGAGTATGTATGTGTTGTGGGTGTTTTATAATTAAATGAAATTGATGTGGAAAGAAGTGGATTTTGGTTTTTGATGACTTGGAAATTTTGAATAAATTTGTGTGTGTAAGGGTACCATGACAATTAT
>JANVCQ010000231.1:11134574-11148984 GCA_025531925.1 Erythroxylum plowmanianum
CTTGGTACCTTATGACTAGATATATGATGCTCATACAAATAAAATCAAACTCTTTTGTTTTATTAATAATAAATATTTACATTACAAAAGTAACTAGAAGAAAATTAAGTTATATGTAAATATACTTGCTTTCCAGAGTATTATATTTGCATAACTCCAACAAAAATACTATTTCATGAGAGAAGTTATTTCTAAACGAGAAATAAAGTTGCAATATTGTAACATTGATGCACATCCAACTAAAATCTTCACAAAAGCCTTGCTAGAAAATAAATTCAAAATTACAAATTAAAGATTAGAGTTAAATCCTATATTTAAATTAAAGGGAGGGAGAAATGTTAGTAATAACTTCAAGGTCATTTGGCTTGACCTTAGGATATCTCTATTGTTACAATCATTTATCATAGTAGTTGAAAGTCTTTAGGATTAGAAGATAAGGTGTCAATGTTTTGAGGTTTTTATATGTTAGAAAGTGTTGATAGTGGTTGGATGTGTATATGGTACAAGCATATTTACAAAGTGCATATCAAGTATTTGTTTTAAGTCCTTTGTTTTGATGTTATTCTATCTTGAACAAAAGTGTTCTTCAACGTCAATTTTCTACCAGATTTCTTATTTAGATAAGCTTTTTCTGATCATATAGCCTATCATTTTCAATGCAAATTTTGTTTGTTAAACAGTGATTTTGTGTTATGCATTATTGTCTCCCTCACTTTTCTTAGGTATGTTAGGTACACTTAATATATCCTTCCTATATAACCTAATTTTTATTTTTTTGCATAATTGTTTTTAAAGTCTTTTTTTTGTGTGGCTCTATTAGAAACAGCTTCTCTACTATATAAGAATAAGGTTGCCTACTCCTCCGTAAACCCCGCATCTTAATGGGATTCCTACTAGGTTGTTTTTGTAAGACTTTTTCATATATATATATAACGAATCAAGTACATTTGTTTGATTATTTACTAGTTGAAAAATGTAAAGGTGGTTTTATATAATTCTAAAATAAATGTATATGTAATATCTAAAGAATGTTTGAAGTCAAATTTACTTCTTAAAATATATATTAAATTCTTTTATTTATATTATGTGTTAATTGTTATAGTAAAGGTTTAATATTTTAAAAGTTTGAATTTTGACTCACTTTAACACGTGAAATAGTTTTAGAGGCATTTTTATAAGTACATTTACTTTTTTATTAAATATGTATACATTTTTATGCAAATGTACTAAAAATGTAAAGAAATAAATACAAAGAAAATTAATTCAAGGGATTTTGATTATTAAATTTTGAATTTATCCATGAATACAGACAATTAATGATTGATAAATAATTTAATAAAGAACTATACCTCTTTGATTAAATATAATATTTAAAATGTAATGCATTTATTAGTTATAAAATATCATTAAAATCAAATAAATTATTTTTATTATTTTTAAAATTATTTATTAAGAAATTAGGTAGATGATTGTTAAATAATTAATTTTATTTATGAATTAATCTAAATTTTATAAATGGACTTTATAATCTTTAAAAAGTTATATATAATGGAACTACCTTTCACTAGGTTTTAACACATGTTAAATGTAACTCTCTTTTATAACTAATTATGCACTTTATTCATCGGAGCCTCCTTTTCAAGTTCATTAAGACTACTTGTTATCCGAAAACAGGGCTCCAAAAAAAATTAACTCTGCTAAGACAAGCATTTATTCAACGTAAGCTACTTTCGAAACAATTGTCGCTTGGTTGTTTAGTTTAGTACATTGTTCTTACGTTATGAATTTCAGCTGTCATATAGAAAGTGACAAAATAAAAACCATAATTTTATCGTTTTCTTAAAAGAGAAGTCCCCTACATATGTAGCTATAAGTAGAAAAGCAGTCATCTATATACATTTAACGATGTGATCAGGATTCAGGAAACCGATACAATAGGAAACTTGTTTCCATTCAAGATTAACTAGATAGATTTTTACCCAAAAAAATAGATATGCAAATCGTTGATCTATAATAAGATATGACAGAGATAAAATTATTAGTTGTCAAACTTATCCTATTGTTAATATTTGAGAGAAAAACTCGGATAGATTTTCTGTTTTTCGCTGTATGCATTGGATCTTTATATATGTGATGAGAACAAATAGCTGCAACTGTAGAACTCTTTGTTTCGTGTAGTTTTGTCACACCTCAGGATATATGTTTAATGTGACGACATGCATTTGATCGATATAAGAGGTCTCATGCACTTTTGCTTTTCATCGGGAATTGTTTGTTAATTTCTGTTTCAATTTTGAGTGGGTGATTGCTGCGGCTGACCCCTGTTACCAGCACATTACTGGTGATTTTAACTTTTGGGACTCAAAGCTTGGTTCAACTTGGAGAGGGGTAAGAAAATAACACAGATTTGTAAGCAATGGCAGGTGGAGGTTTCGTAGATGCATCCGACCCCAAAAGGACTCATCTTTATGAGTATAACATTACTGCTTACTTCATCTTTTCTTGTATTGTTGGATCTATGGGAGGTTCGCTTTTTGGGTATGATCTTGGAGTTTCAGGTCAGTTTCTTAAGTTCATAAACTTTTGCAATTAGTTACTACAGATTTTGCATTATAATTGTGGCATCTGATTGAAAATAAGAACAAGAAATTATGAACTGAAAGTGTACATGTTGGATGACCTTCACATGAACTACCAGGCAACAACTTTTCAGAATGAATGTCGTAATTAATTTGGTTCCTATTGATTTGGTTTTAACCAAGTTTCATTTAAAAAAAGATCATGTCCTCAAATCTTTCTATTAGCCGAACCGACTTGGCATGTATGACATGGCCTGTTCTTGTTTCAGGTGGAGTGACTTCCATGGACGATTTCTTGAAGGAATTTTTCCCCCATATTTATAATAGGAAGAATGCCCATCTAAAGGAGACAGATTACTGTAAATATGATGATCAGATCCTCACACTGTTCACGTCCTCGCTTTACTTTGCGGCTCTTGTTTCTACATTTGTGGCCTCCTATGTTACCAGAACTCGTGGGAGGAGAGCTAGCATCCTGGTTGGTGCAACTAGCTTTTTTGCAGGAGGTGTCGTCAACGCTTTCGCAAAGAATATTGCAATGCTAATTATTGGACGATGCTTGCTTGGTGCTGGCATTGGATTTGGTAACCAAGTAAGTCCATTACACAGTTGTTTGACGTTTTGGTGACTGGTTTCGTAATTGTTGATATTGCAATGATAAATTGATTGCAGTCAGTTCCGGTGTACCTCTCCGAAATGTCCCCGGCTAAAGTCCGAGGAGCAATAAACCAACTGTTTCAACTGACAACTTGCTTGGGAATTCTGGTGGCAAACTTCGTAAATTATGCAACAGAAAAGATCCATCCATGGGGATGGAGATTATCTTTGGGGTTGGCCACATTACCTGCGTTAGTGATGTTTGTTGGAGGCGTCTTCCTTCCAGAGACTCCAAACAGTCTTGTAGAAAGAGGTTACATAGATGAAGGAAGAAAAATTCTGGAGAAAGTTAGAGGGACCAAAAATGTTGATGCTGAGCTTAGTGATCTCATTGAAGCAAGCAACGCAGCTAAGGCTGTTAAGCACCCATTTGCCAATCTTCTGAGGAGGAAGTATAGGCCTCAATTGATTATTGGAGGATTGGGAATCCCAGCATTTCAACAGCTTACTGGAAACAATTCCATACTCTTCTATGCGCCAGTCATTTTCCAGAGCTTAGGATTCAGCAACAACGTTTCCTTAATTTCATCCACCATTACCAACGGCGCGCTCGTTGTGGGGGCGCTCATGTCAATGTCTTTTGTTGACAAATTTGGCAGGCGAGCTTTCTTCCTGGAAGCTGGGGCTGAAATGATCTTTGTCATGGTAACTGCGCCAAAGTCTTTGTTTTTTTGCATGAACACTCTGGATCCGACTAACCTTATGTTTACTAATATAGATGGTTATTCCAATTTGCAGATAGCCGTGGCAGTGACATTGGCTTTGAAGTTTGGAAAAGGGGTGCCACTTTCAAAGGAACTCGGCTTGTTCCTTGTCATCATCGTTTGTATCTTCGTCTTAGCTTATGGCAGATCATGGGGACCCCTGGGGTGGCTGGTTCCAAGTGAGGTCTTTCCTCTGGAGACTCGGTCGGCTGGCCTCAGTTTGGTGGTCTGTGTCAACATGATCTTCACAGCTTTGATAGCACAATGTTTCCTTGCAGCACTATGTCACCTGAGATGGGGAATTTTCTTGCTGTTTGCGGGTTTGATTATTATCATGAGTGCTTTCGTCTATTTCCTCCTCCCAGAAACAAAGCAAGTTCCAATCGAGGAGATACATGAACTCTTTGAAAACCATTGGTTCTGGAAGAACATAGTCAAGGATGATAAGAATCCAGAACCAGAATCGCAACAGGGTAATTAGATTTTTTTTATTATTTTTTTTGGGAGAGAGCCAGAGTAGGAGTTTATATTAGTGTTCTGTTTCTTGTTCAAGACGTCATTCCACAAGGTTTATTTCAATAAATGTCCCCCATATCTGTTTCCAATCAAGAACACTCGAATCACACAAGGACAACTACCTTTTCCGAATTCTAGCGATACTCGTGTACTACGACCCGATATCAATATAAGTCGAACATGTAGCTAAGACGTATTACCAAAAAGACTTCGTAACTAAATCATGAGCATATATGAAAGCTAATGAACTAATATGAAATCACCACCATTGCATCTCACCATATTAACAGCGTTTTATTGTAAAGAAATGGTATGTACATGAGTCTGCAAATATTTAGGTCAGTAGTTTAGCTAGTTCGTCTACATTTAGGCTTCCTTGTGGTACTGCGTCTACAAAATGTTCGCCCACGTCAACCTTCCTAATTTTATCCAATTTCCTGGAAACATTAAGCTTCCTATTCATATTCAATTTCTTGGAAACAGTCTCAATTTCTTCAACCTTCAAACCTCCACCTTCTTGCTGCTCGCACTTTTGAATAATTATCTTCTTAGGCTGATGCCTAAACACAGGCCCGGGAGGAGCAGACCTACCAAAGGTGACTGCTCTTTCATAAACGATGTCAGCGTCCAAATTTTCATCAACTAACACTAGAGCATTTCCATTTTCGACGGCCTGTTTCAATAGCAGTAGCAATCTCTCTACTTGGGGCAAATTTTCATTTTCTGGTTCATCAACATTGTGCGAGACTCCAGAAATATCATGGAGATTTTCTTTGCTCCCAACACTCTCTAGGGCAGTGTTCAATTCCACTAAGGCTGCAGATTGTGCCAAAGATTTATCATCCAATGTTGATTCATCATAAGCATTCATAGCTTCAGATGCATTAACAGCAGAACTGCCAGCATTTTCCAATGTATTTTTTATTTCATCGATCGCCACTGTGGATGAGTGAGCTTCTGAAGCTGTACAAGTCTCATCTGTTTTGACGGCAGGCATAAACTCTTCATGTTCTTCAGAGCCAAATGGTGTAATATTATTAGTGAATGTGAAGGGATTTGCATCCTCGACTGTAACTATTTCAGTTTCTTTGATTTCTTGACGATGTCCTGCAGAAGCGGGATCATCAATGAAAGATCTAACTGTTTCATCAGATTCATTTACTGGTCTTGAAACGGAGGACTTCCAATCCCTTCCCCTCCACATCAGGATGTGCTCACGTTCAAATGAAATGAGAACACACGGAACAAGTTCCTGCCGAGGAAAACAATATTATGAATTAAGAATGCTATCTTTAGTAGAATATTGAACAAATGCAACAAATTGTAACAAAAAAATCCAATAGACCTTGAGTTTTGCACCGATCTTCCGGTAATCACCTGGATTCATTCCCTGACAATTTATCCTGACTAATTCACATTCATCAAATGCCTCTTTTACATGTTTCACTAGATTACAGTATACTCCATTTTTCCCTGCAACACAAACAAAGGACTTAAACATCAATGATGTGATTATCAACGCAATAAATAGAATTTAAACTCTCTTCCTCTACATTAAATAGGGGAATAGATGGCTGAAAGTTACCTAATTTGCATATTGGTATCAGTTTACGCCCCTTCTTTCTCATTTGAGCTGCCTCTTCCAGGGATAGACCCTCTGGAGCACGTTGAATCAACCTAGGATAAACAGGTGTGATAGGTTTCCACAGCATAAGAGGAAAGCGGGGTCGATATTTATAGTTGTAATTTCTGCCTCGGAAAAGGTACATAACTCCTCCTTTCCTGTAAATGACTTTCCCACCAGTTTTTTCCTATCAAATGCAAGTACAAAACAGAAATTGATTACATTAAACATAAAGGGTGCAGTGTAAGTTGCATGTAGTAACTATCCAACAGCCAAATACAAGATTATAGGAGTTAAATTATACAAATTACAAACTCAACGACACTTGGTATCGTCAAGCTTAGCATAACATATGAAAATGAAAAATGAATCACAACTCAGTATGATAGATAGAAGCCCACCTCTAACTGCTGGCAGACATTATCCATATCAACAGTACATACACCTTTGCATTTAATTTTACACACTCTCCTCCTTTTCCAATGAGCATGAATATTATCCAACATGTTATGAGTGAAACCATCTCTACCTGCAAAATGAATCAAGACACAAATTTTAGTGAGTTTCGTCACCACAAAACAAGGCACCACAGCAGAATTATATTTAGATGCAAAAGATTGCCCGAAGGCGAAAACTAAACAAGCTCAACATTCCAGGCTCCCCCAACCAGAGACAGCCAGGAATCCAGGAATCCAGCTCGCAAATTACAATCTCTACGATATATTTACATAACGACATCAACCACACAATAGAAGAAAAGCCAGCAGCAATCTATGGATTCACTTCCAACATTAACTGATTAATGGAATTCCTCAACCAACAGAACATGCCAGTTCCACTTAACTTCACAAATCAAGCACATTTCCCCATTAAAGGAACTAGGAATTAAACACCCAACAAAAGCAGTAACAAAATGAAGGCTAAAGCATACATACCCATATTCAATTGCCGGTTGGACTTCAAGCACCCAAAAACCAACTCCTTAACCTCCTCCGCCGTCAAAGGTTCACCCAATATCTCCTCCCTCGTCTTCGCGTACCTCGGACCAGAACCGGGCAAATAAGGACCAGGAGACTGAACCGGTTTAACCCCCTTTTTATTCGGTGGCGGCAACTGAAAAGAATCAAATTCTTTCAACAACTTCTTGCTCGCCGGCAATGGAGCCCTACCCGTCCACGGCCGGGGCATTGTGGTGGGTCCGAAAGGCGCAAACGCTGGCCCTCTCAGCTTCAAAGGTCTCACCTTTGGCGCCTCGGTGTAACTGTACTTGAACTCAAACGGCGCTCCGTCGATGACATACGAGAGACCGTCTTCACTAATCTTGATATCAGCTTTTCTATCGATTTCTTTTTCCTTGACCTTCGGTTGCGGTAGTTTCGTAATTCTCGAGAATTTTCGAAACGCGGGATGGGTTTCAGGTTTGGAGTATTTGGATTTTTTGCCCGGAATTGAAGGCTTTGACGGAGACGATGGTGTTCCCGTGGATTTGAAGGTATCGGTGGCCGTCGTCGTTGCGGTGGGCTCGTACTTGTCGACGATGTTGTCTACTGCGTCGAATCGGCGGTGGCGTCGGATGTCATCTTCGATTTCTTGCTGAGCTCTCCGGCGCAGTTCGAATTTCTCTGCATTGGCATTGTGCCACCGGGAGAATCGGACCTCGGTGGTCGGACGTTGGGAGACGTAAGACGGCATCGGTTGGAGGTTGGGCAGTGGCGCAAAGACTGGGGATGGGATCGGAAACAATTTCAGTGCCATGGCTGAAATGAAAATCTGCGCACCCTATCCTCAAAAACCTGAAGGCTTTTACAGAAAGCGGGGTCGTTTCTTGTTAGTTCGACTTCGATAGCCGTTGGACTTGGACCAACTTTTCAAGTATATAATAAGAGTGAGTAAAAATTATAAAAATGAATAAAAACAATTTTTTCAAATAAAAAATACATCAACTAATAATAAATCAAATGTAATAATTCATGCTAAATATTGTTAAGTGATCGTTTCATCACAATAGCTTAAGTTATTGTGTGAAGCCAACTGAATTGGTTTTATATATTCGTCAACACATCCCCTCGAGTGAAAACAAGTCCTTTGAGTTTAAAATTTACACAGACTTACTCTACCTTCTGCTAAATAATAAGTGGATGGTAGGATTTGAACTCACAACTACTTGGTCACAAAGGCTCTCATGCTATGTTAAGTGACCATTTCACCACAATAGTTTAAGTTATTGTGTAAGATCAACTTAATAAGTTTTTTATATTCACTAACAAATATGCATAATAGAACTTGAACAATAATAAAAATAAAATTGCATTTTTGAAATAGTTTGTGTATCGTCATCGTTAAAAATTTCAAATTCTCAAACACTATTTAACTAAATTATAAATTAGTAATGTATGAACATATTATCTATTGTAAATTTATAATACATTATACTTTTAATGTTAAATATGATCAAAATAAAATATTAACTAACCATCGATAAATATACTCAATTCATGCATTGCGATAAATGCATTTTCTTTGTAAATCGCCTTTTCAAGCTTATTATAATCAAGATCAAAAGATGGTTCTTATTTTTCGATCCAAAAATTCTCAATTCATTAGTTGTGATAAATGCTTTTTTTTTGTAAATCTTTTCAAGTTCATTATAATCAAGATCAAAAAATGGTTTTTATTTTTCAATCCAAAAGTTATTATGCACAATACAATCAATATCAACTGAATCATACATTCTCTTTTTACTGTTGAATACATAACAAAGAAATTATAAATTCAATAACAAAAATAAGATTAATAAAAAATAAAAAATCAACAAAATACATGTTTTTTATTCTTACATTATAAGTAACGTAAATACGGTTACTAAGTGTTTTGATGTTCTAAAGGAGTTTGTTTCTTTGTATAAATACGTTCAAAAATGTTCCAATTACGCTCACAACCTAATGCATAAGCTATTTGACTGAGTAATTTAATAGCAAATTTTTCAATGTTAGAGAACCTTCACCAATTAATCTTCATTAGTCATCTGCATATATATATGTGTGTGTGTGTGTGTGTGTGTGTGTGTGTGTGTATATACATATATATACATATATATACATATATATACAAATAATGGATGAAATAAAAGTATAAAAACTTACCAAGCTGATCATTTTACATTTTAAGTTCTCTCTTGGTAGATGATATAGCAAAACACTCTAAATCTTCACGATACAATCTAATTTTATTTATCACCTTTGATTTCTCTTCAATAGAGAAATTAACTTTGCATTTAATCACATCGAAGAGATCACCCATAATGTCATTTGTATATGCATCTACCCTATATAAGCAATAAGGATTGAGAAAATAAGTTGCTGAGTGGATCTTTCATCTCGTTGATTAAGAATATTTGTATAAGATTTGTATAGTCTCTCATTCCTTTTAAAAAGATTCATAATTGTTTTGTAAGTTCTGTAATTACTATCATCTATATACCTCAAAGATGACTTCTCATTTGAGTCAACAATGCTCAACAACCTTATCTGTGGAGCCAAAATCTTCACAATGATCAAGTAGACATCCTAAGTTTATTATCTAGAATAATAACATAAACTTTTTTCCTTTCGCACTCTTTAATAACTTATGACTTGAAAAAATTTTACTTGTTGTCATTAAATTTTGAAGTAATTGTTTATGTTCATAGATACTTTTCAAAGTAATAAATGTAATTATAAACTTAGTAATAACAGAACGCATAATTTCAACTCAATCTTCTTGCTTTCTTAACCAAGACAAAAATATAATATAATTATACACGAAAATTGTGATCTTAGATGCATGTGAAGTAAGACTCATAAATATGTTTATACTTTGATTGTGATAAGTACTCAAATGATACATAATTAGCTGCATTATCTGTAACAAAATGCCCAATATTATTTGGTTCAACCTATTAGACAATTTCATAAAATAATTTAGATAAAGCATGTGTACCTTTTACCATATCAGAAGTATTACCAGACTTGATAAAAGTTGTTCCAATATTACAATGTACTGAGAAATTAATCAAAGTTCCTTGTTTTTGTTCAGTCCACCTATCTGTAATAACAGTGCATCTAATTGATTCCCAACTAGATTTATATATATACACAATCAATTGATATTCTTTTTTAAAATCTTGAAGCAAAGGCATATGAATCTCATAATAAAAAAGTACCTTAAATCCCAGAGCTACCATTGTTATACCATCTATTACTTACTAAAAATAAGATGAATTTAAAGCATTTAAAGGAATATATAAATGATAAAATCATCTAGCTCATACTCATTTACATCACAAAACAATATCCTTATCAACTAAAATAGTTTTTAGACTAAGATGAGAACTAGGAATAGTTCTTGGAGGAAAATAAAAGTATATGTCAATAGTACCTTCCCTTTTTTCCTTTATCTGATACTACTTGTGCTTCATCATCTCAAAAAGGTATATTATAAGCCTCTTTCTTTTTTTCTTATTTCTTCAAATAATTTTCAATCCTCTTACATACATCAAATGGTACTTTTTTTGCAAGAAGCAATATTACCCTTAATACAGCAAAATTTCTTTTATTCTATAAATTCCTCTCTTTTTAAATATTCTATTGCAAAGCATACATTTTATTACCACTATATGTTGAGAACAACAAAAATAATTTCATACTGGATCAGGCTTACTACGATTAAAGGATGTTAAGTTTATTAATTTTTTTATAATTCCATATTCTCCGTTATAATTTCAACCTGAAAATATAAGGAAAAATATTTTGTTTGTTCTGCACAAAAATAATCACAATAATAACTAGAACAAAACTAAGTCCCAAAATAATGAACTAAAGAATGAAGATCGAAATGAAAAAATTAAATTTTGAAAAACAAAAATATCCCTTAACTTTTCTTGTGATCTTTGCATCCTTTGTGTCTATTTGTTAATATAAGATTTAACTTCAATCACCACAATCAAAAGAAGATATAATAATAAAGGTGAGTTGACTTATACTCTTGACAGAATGAATCAAAGTATATGTAGAAGAAAGAGAAAAGAGGTTCAAAAAAAATTTAGAAATATTTTTATTTTTTAAGAAATGGGTTAAAAATTGAAAACATTAAAAAATCAATTCAAATAGGAGACAAAAAATGAAATCTTTTCCAAGATTGAATAAGTGTAAAAAGTCAATAAAAAATAAAATATGTTTAAAGAAGGACATTGGAAGTTTAAGTATGTTTAAATAAAGACATTGAACATACTTTTTAAAGTTTAAGCATCATTTCTTAACATACTCTTAAATTATCTTAAAAAAATTACTTGTCTATATTCAATTACTAATTAATAACTTTTTTAGTATCCTTCTCTAAACATGCTTTTTTTAAGTTTAAACATTAGTCCTTAATATACTCTTAGATTATCTTAAGTAAAATTACTTATTTACTAAATTACTAATTAATAAATTTTTAATGTCCCTTTTAAACATAATTTTTTAAAGTTTAAATATCACTCTTTAACATACTCTTAAAGTACCCTAAATAAAATTACTTATCTATATTAAATTACTAATTGATAACTTTCCAATGTCCTTTTAATTAAAAAAAAAATTCAATGTCCTTTAAATATTCTTCTTTAAAATTTAAACATCACTCATTCTGCATAATATTACATACTAAAAAAATTAGATGAGGATTGGATGGAATAATCTTTTTTAAATTAAAAAATTCCATTGATAAAATAAAGAGTTACAATTAGCCTAATCTGTAACATCCCATCCCCATATTAAGGGTTAGGATCCGAAATTTCAGTACATGTGAACTCAAAGAGAGATTAAGGAAATGTATTTTTCTTGCTCATGCATAATGTTAGCATATATGCACATAAATGTTGAATCTTTGCACATAAAAAAGTGATACATGCATTCATTGACAACTTCCGGGTATAATTGATGTTAAATGTGATTTTTGTTAAAATGAGAAGTAGAGGGAGTAGAAAGAGTAATCTAAGTATGAGTTGTGATAAGGAAAGAGTTGGAAACAAAATTGGAAGTGATCTGGGAAATGTTCACTGAGTATGCTTCAGTCTGTTAGCTATAACTTTTTCTCTAGTTATCCAAATGAGAAGATTCTTTGTTTAGATTAAACTAGAAACATATGGCTACATTTCTTATGAAGATATCGAATCTCAATTGTATCTCTAAGAGTCCCAAAAACTATCATGAAAGGAGAACTAAGTGTTGTACATTGGTGGATGAATGTAAAATTCATCTTCGGAATTTAAGGGAAAAATTGGGATTGATCTAGATAGATTTTGGCATATTTACCTTCTTGAGAGTTGTATATCTTTCTGTTATCTTTCCAACGGTATATAGTATGAGAATTTTGCACATTGGAGTCGAAAGTCATGCTTAAAGCTTCTTTTGTGTTACTGTTCATAAACTTCTTCTGGGTTACTATTCATATCACATCTTCTGTTCCATTTTTTATCCTTCAGAAGATGGAATTTGTCTTTGAGGTCTTCATGAAAGTTGTATCTCTTGAAGTCCTCTTTCAAAAAATCTAAAGAAAACCTAAATTAGATATCTTTAGAGGAAGTTATGATAATTGCAAGCTTTTTCTGTGTTACTGTTCATAAACTTCTTCTGGGTTACTGTTCATATCACATCTTCTATTCCATTTTTGTTCCTTCAAAAGATAGAATTTGTCTTTGAGGTCTTCATAAAAGTTGTAGCTCTTGCAGTATTCTTTCAAACCATACAAAGAAAACCTAAATCGGATATCTTTAGAGGAAGTTATGATAATTGTAAGCTTCTTCTGTGTTACTGTTTATAAACTTCTTCTGGGTTACTGTTCATATCACATCTTCTGTTCCATTTTTGATCCTTCAGAAGATAGAATTTGTCTTTGAGGTCTTCATGAAAGTTGTATCTATTAAAGTCCTGTTTCAAACCATCTAAAGAACACCTAAATCAGATATTTGTATAGGAATTTGTGATAATTGCAAACTTCTTCTATGTTACTGTTCATAAACTTCTTCTGGCTTATTGTTCATATCACATCTTCTGTTCCATTTTTGATCCTTCAGAAGATGGAATTTCTCTTTGAGGTCTTCATGAAAGTTATAGATATTGAATTACTCTTTCAAACCATCTAAAAAAACCTAAATAAAATATCTTTAGAGGAAGTTATGACAATTGCAAGCTTCTTCTGTGTTACTGTTCATAAACTTCTTCTGGGTTACTGTTCATATCAAATTTTATGTTCCATTTTTGATCCTTCAGAAGATGGAATTTGTCTTTGAGGTCTTCATGAAAGTTGTATCTCTTGAAGTCCTCTTTCAAACCATCTAAATAAAACCTAAATTAGATATCTTTAGAGAAAGTTATGACAATTGCAAGCTTCTTCTGTGTTACTGTTCATAAATTTCTTCTGGGTTACTGTTCATATCACATCTTCTGTTTCATTTGTGATAATTAAGAAGATGGAATTTGTCTTTAAGGCCTTCACAAAAGTTGTAGCTCTTGAAGTTCTCTTTCAAATCATCCAAATAACACCTAAATCTAATATCTCTAGAGAAAGTTATGCCAATTGTCCCACGATAGATTCAATTTGATTAAGGATAAAACCAGATTGGATTCTTTTGGCCATAACTTCTTATCTAGACACTAAAATGACTTGATTCTTGAACCATTGGACTTGTCAGACATTGCTCTACATCTCCACCAAAAATTGTATCCATCTTAAATGATGTGAGAGAGATTGAGTGAAAAATGTGGGACGGGTACAATCTGTGTGTTTTTAAATACTATGAACTGGTGTTATTTCATTGAATATACTTCAGTATTTTGATGATTTCTAGATCGGTAGAGCTCCAAATGAGATTATTTCTTATTTGTGGTGAACTAGAGACATGGAGCTACAAGTGGTATGAAGAATTTCTAAGATGTTTAAATTTCAGATAGAAGTTGTGCATAGTATACTGATTTGGACAAGAGCAGTTCAAAAATGTTTGAAGTATATCTTCCGAATCACTGAATCGAATTGAATGATTTTGATGTCATTAGAAACTTAAGACAATGGGGGACATCTTCTGGAAGGAATTGTTATGTTAGAGTGTTCAAGGATAATGTTGGCAAGACACTTAAGTATAAAAGACATAATGTTGGACCCGGATGGATGACCCACCCCAGATCCAGGTACCGATGGATTACCCACCGCAGTGGCTCAATGGTAGTGGAGGCGTGCTCTGGGAGCAACAAAACCGTGAGGTCAGGGTATCGATTCCCAGGGAAGACCAAAGCGGACAATACTGATTAATGGGGTAC
>JANVCQ010000231.1:11176391-11193757 GCA_025531925.1 Erythroxylum plowmanianum
GACTTATTTTTATAGCCTTCGTCTGTAACTGCTTCTTGAATCTTGCTTCTTGAATCTTTTAAAGAAGCGGTTATTCAGTTGAGTTTTGTAACTAACTCGAACTGAATCTTGATTCAGACATGATTTGCTTCTGTCTGCTTTTGACTTCCGTCTGCTTTTCGTTCTTCGTCTGCTTTTCTATTTTCTCCATCTGCTTTTTTGCTTCGCCTGCTTTTCTATTTTCTTCGTCTGCTTTTCTATCTTCGTCTGTTTTTCTGCTTCGTCTACTTTTCTATTTTCTCCGTCTGCTTTTCTGCTTCGTCTGTTTTTCTATTTTCTCCATCTGCTTTTCTATTTTCTCCGTCTGCTTTTCTGCTTCGTCTGCTTTTCTATTTTCTCCGTCTGTTTTCTCTTCTTCTTATTTGTTCTTCATCAAAATCATATATGTGAAGTCATTTTGACTTAACAGTTTTCTCTTTTATTAGATTTCTCAAAATGTCTATTATATCATTGCGAAGCATTTTTGATGCTAACAAACTAACGAGCAATAATTTTGATGATTGGTATCGTAATATGAAATTGTTCTCATACATGAGAAACTTATCAATGTGATCGATAAACCCATGAAGGAAGTGCCACCTGAGGGAATCGATGATGCTAATGCATTGGATGCATATTTTAAGTATAATGAGCAAAGTACTGATGCCAAGTGCATTATTTTGGCATCAATGAGTTCTGAACTCCAAAAGTAGCATGAAGGTATGAACCCTTGACAGATCATTGAGCATCTTAAGAAGATGTATGGGTCACAAAGTAGGACTGCTAGATACCAATTATCTAACTCCCTGTTTAAGTCTGAACTGAAGCCCAAATCTCCTGTGGGACCCCGTGTTCTTAAAATGATTAATCTTATAGAACAACTTGAGAAGATTTGATCTTACAATCTCTTTCTGACATTTTTTCACCATTCATTGTTAACTTTAACATGAACAAGATGGATTGTGAACCTCATGAAATGCTCAACTTGTTAATCGATTATGAAAATCAAGTTGCATCATCTGAGAAGGTGAAAGTGTTAGGGTCTGTGAACCTTGTTGGTAACTCTTCTAAGCGTAAGTGGAAGGGCAAAAAGAAGCCCAAAAAAATTATCTTGCACCTAAGGGTGATTTGAAAAAATCCAAGGGAAAAGAGAAGAGAGTTAACCAAAAGGATGCTGAATGTTTCTTCTACACAAAGAAGGGACACTGGAAGAGGAACTGCCCAAAGTATTTGGATACTGTGAAAGACAAGAAACAAGGTGGGACATTTATGAAAAATGTTTTCATGGTTTCTTTAACTACTATTGATTCTACAAAATGGGTATTAGATACTGGTAGTAGCTTTAACATCTGCAATATATTGCAGGGTCTAAGGATCAGTAGGAGATTAAAAAAGGGAGAAATAAAGCTACAAGTTGCGAATGGAGCAAGTGTTGTCGCTCTAGCTGTAGGAACTATTTCTTTTGTTATGCCTACGGGAAAGACTTTATTACTAGAAGATTGTTATTATGTTCCTAAGTTTGTTTGAACATTGTTTCCATTTTGTTATTAGACAAACGTGGATTTCATACAACCTTTAAGAATAACCAATGTAATATATTTCATGGTGATGAATTATATGCTAGTGGTTATCTACAATATAGTTTTTATGTCTTATCTGAAATAGTTGTTTATCCAATTATGAATGTTTCTGGTCATAAAAGGAAGAGAGATAATTAAGCAAATCAAACTTACCTTTGGCATTGTAGACATGGTCATATTGGTGAGAAAAAAGTAAACAAGTTGAACAAAGAAGGATGCCTTGGTCAATATGATTATGAATGAAACTTGTGAATCTTGTCGCAAAGGCAAAATGACTAAATCTCCTTTTGCTGGAACTGGAGAGAGAGCTAGTGAACTTTTAGGACTCATACATACTGATGTATGGGAGCCTATGAAAGTTCAAGCTAAAGGTGAATATTCTTATTTTATCACCTTTACTGACGATATGTCAAGATATGGATTTGTGTATCTTATGAAATACAAATCTGAATCATTTGAAATATTCAAAAGATTCTATAGTGAAGTTGAAAAACAAATTGGTAAGAGTATAAAGGCACTAAGATCTGATCGTGGTAGTGAGTATCTTAGTGATGGTTTTGTTGATTATCTAAGGCAAGATGGAATCTTGTCTCAGTGGACTTCTCCAGGAACACCACAACACAATGATGTTTCAGAAAGGAGAAATTGAACCTTATTAGATATGGTGAGATCCATGATGGGGTTCACTGATCTTTCTATCTTCCTATGGGGATATGCTTTTAAAGCCGCTGCATATTTATTAAAGAAAGTTCCCACTAAAGTAGTCACTAAAACTTCATATGAGATGTGGACAGGACGTAAGCCTAACCTAAAACATTTGAAAGTTTGGGATTGTCCAGCTTATGTCAAGAGATTGCAGCTAGATAAGCTTGAAGCGAGGTCTGACAAGTGTAGATTTATTAGCTATCCCAAGGAAACTATGGGATACTATTACTATCACCCTTCTGAACACAAAGTATTTGTAGCCAGAAATGCAACCCTTTTAGAAAGGGAGTTCCTTAACAGAAGAAGTCATGGTGTGGAAATAAATCTGGATGAAATTCAAGATTCTGATGAATCAACACAAGCTTAAGAGCATCAGATGCAAGTTGAGCAACCTTTACTTAACATCTTAAAATTAACACATACGGTACCAACCTCAACTGTTGAGGAGAATGGACTGGTTAATGAACCTGTCCAAGAACTAGTGCAACAACAAGATCAAGTAGAGGAAGAACCTATTAAACATCAGCCTCTTAGAGGGTCTACTAAAGATCATCGTACACCAGATAGATTAAACTTAATGGTGCAAGGTGACGAAGATAATCATATTGATGATGACCCTAAGACTAACAAAGAGGCTATGACAAGTCCAGATTGTAAGAAGTGGTTTAAGGCCATGGAATCTGAGTTAGAATCTATGAGAATAAACAAACTATGGATTTTGGTTGATCCCTCAAAGGATATAAAACCCATAGGATGTAAATAGGTATTTATGAAAAAAAATTGGAGTGGACGGGAATGTTAAAACCCATAAAGCCCGTCTTGTTCCCAAGGGATATAATCAAAAAGAAGGTATTAATTATGATGAAATTTTTTTCCCTGTGGCAATGCTTAAATCTATTCAGATTCTACTTGCTATAGCTGCATATTATGATTATGAGATATGGCAAATGTATGTGAAAATAGCTTTTCTTAACCTGAAGCTCAAGAAAGATGTATTTATGACTCAACCTGAAGGTTTCACATTACCATCTGCTCCTAATAAAATATGTAAGCTACAAAGATCCATTCATGGATTGAAGTAAGCTTCACGAAATTGGAATGTTTGCTTCAATATAACAATCACAAAGTTTGATTTTGTTAGATGCGAAGAAGAGCCATCTGTGTACAAGAAGTTTAATGGGAGCATAGTCATTTTCCTAGTGTTGTATGTAGATGACATATTGCTAATAGCAAATGATGTACCAGCCATATGAAAGACAAAGATTTAGTTATCTGAACAGTTCTCCATGAAGGATTTGGGAGAAGCAGCTTACATTATTGGAATCAAGATCTATAGAGATAGATCAAGGAAGCTGCTAAGACTTTCCCAATCCATGTACATTGATACTATCTTAAAAAGGTATCACATGGAAAATTCCAGAAAAGGTTATCTACTGATAGGCACTGGAATTTCTCTTAATAGGGAGGATTGTCCTAAAACTCTAGAAGAAAGAGAGTGTATGAGTAGGGTCCCATATGCCAGCGCAGTGGGAGCTATCATGTATACCATGACATGTACAAGACCTGATGTATCCTATGCATTAGGAATAGCAAGCAGGTATCAAGGAAACCTAGGTGAGGAACATTAAAAAGTGGTTAAAATCATCTATAAGTACTTGAGAAGAACTAAGGACCAATTCCTTATATATGGAGATTATGAATTAAAGCTAATAGGCTACACTGATGCTAGCTTCGCATCAGATAAGGATGATAGCAAATGTACCTCTGGTTATATTTCCACCTTGAATGGAGGAGCAGTGAGTTGGAAAAGTTCCAAGCAAGCTACTATAGCTGATTCAGTTACTAAAGTAGAATACATAGTTGCATGTGAAGCAACTAAGGAAGCTATTTAGATGAAAAAGTTCTTAACTAAACTTGGTGTGGTTCCTTCAATAAAGGAAATTGTTCCTTTATTGTGTGACAATATCGGTGCTATTGCACAAGCTAAGGAATCAAGCTCACACCAAAGATCCAAACATGTTCTGTTAAAGTTTCATCTGATTAGAGGAATTGTTGAGCATGAGGACGTTCAAATTCAAAAGGTTGAAGGAAAGGAAAATGCTACAAATCCCTTCCCTAAGGCGCTTGGATCAAAGGAGTTTGTTAAGCACAAGTGGAAGGTAGGATTGAAGTTCATGATTGATTGAGTCTAGGTCAAGTGGGAGATTGTTGGAATTATGCCTATAACCCAATCGTTATGTAATAGATTGAACACTTTAGTTTTGTGATTATTAATTTTGATTAATAACATGGCAAATGACTTCATATTACATTTATTGTTTTTATTCTAATATGATAAGTCCTTGATTAAATTTATACACTTGCCATCATAATGAAGATTATGATAATGAGAGTCAAGTCTTTAGGATTTACTTTAAAAATGTTCTTGATCATAAAATCATCAAATAAGGACTTTAATGATCCGGTTAGATAAATATATATGTAATAGTATTTATTGGATAGATATTAGTAGATTTCATTTACTAAGTTACATATATAGATGATGCATATGGAGATATGATTATTGAACTGACCAAGCTGAGAATTCCTAATAGTTAATATTACCCATGAACTGTCAAATGAGATATTCTCATAAGGATTTAAATGTATATTTTTCCTTTGACCTGAGATCATCATAGTAATCAATATGTCACTAATTATGTTTTGATGTCAGACATTTAGTGTGTCACTTAGTATGTAAAAATGCTAGTTGAATGATCAATAGATATAATTAAGTACCTATCTGATTAGTGGTGAGTCAAGATGGGATCCATCGACTCTAGGTAATAAGTTTGAACTCTATATTGTTATTGAGCTTAATGGTTGTTTCAAGACCTTGGCCAGGGCAATTGAATGAGTGAGGAAAAGGAGTTTTCTAAGTCATTAACCAATCATTAATGATCGACATGTAACATAGTTACTTATCTAATAAGGTTTGACAGTTAAACCATACCTTCTGATAATCTGGAGTTGTAATGAATGAAGGTAATAATACATTATCCTTAAACTAAGGTTCTATCTTTGTAAGGTTGTTACTTCATATTATCCGGTTGTTGAAGAGTGTTGCTAGACGCCAATCTTGATTAGTAATTAATTAGATTAATTTCTACCGGCTTAGTGATAAACCTATGTGGTCATACACTTACGAGTGTAATATTTTCCGTTTATGATTATTTAATTTATTATGAGATAATTTATTAAATAATCCATATGACATATTATTATTATTTTGCTAGCACATAAAATATACTTAATATTGGAAATTCTCTTGTGCAAAATAAATGAATAAAATTAAATAAATTTATTTTATTTCATTTTATTAATTAAAAATTAAACGTTGTATGTAAATGTTGCATGCATAAAGGACATGAAAAACAACGAAGACATGTGTTGTTACATGTGTTGTTTACATTGGTGAAAGAATAGGTTTTAAAAACGTTTTTTTTAAAACAACAGAGAAATGAGTAAGAAATAGATAATGCATCCTTTTCTATACTTTGTTTCATTTTTCTTGTACATGAGAGTAAACAAAAGAAGTGTTCTGGATTTTTCATTTTACTTTTGACAAAACCGAAAAGAAGAGAAAAAGACATTCTTTCTTCTTCATTTTTCGGTACTGGAAAGTAAATAAGAGAGTAAAGAGAAAATTGTTTTCTCTATTATGAAGAAAGGGTTCTTCATAATTTAACCATAACCATATCAAGTGTTGAAAGCGGGATATATTTCTCAGTGTGGAGTACATAGAGACTTCATAATTTTGAAGTTTCGTATCAATTAATCTTCACATTCTAGGTATTTATTTTTACCGATTCTTTTTATGAGTATGATTCTTAAACGTAATAGATAAATATGTGATTGCAATTTTATTTCCGTTGCATATACGATCCTTCATATTTATGGTAATGAAAGTAGAAAAGGTAGCTAACAATTTGTACACATTTAAGGGAGAAACACTAAAAGAAGGAGAAGTATCTATTGTATTAGTTAGTTTGATGAACGAATCAACAATGATGTGGCACCTTCAACTTAGCCACATATCGGAATAAAAGTTGAAGATTTTTTAAGAATAAAAGCTTCTACAAAGGCTCAAAAGGCTATCATTACACTTTTGTGAGCATTATGTTATTAGTAATTAGTACATATTGAAATTTAATAGTTTCACTACCATAAGAAAAGCTATTCTAAAGCTAATTCATTGTGATGTTTGACAAATTCCAGTTTCAACCTTAGGAGGTGCAAGATACCTTATATCTTTCATTGATAATTACTTCAGGAGATGTTGGGTGTATCTAATAGAAAGGAAGGTAGATGTGTTTTTAGATTTCATGAACCTTAAAGCATATATAGAACTTTAAACTAGAAAAAATCAAGTGTTTATGAGTAAATAATGGAGGAGAATACATTAGTGATGAATTTGATTCATTTTTATATAAGAAGGCAATAAGAGGCAAGTCATAGCAATAGACACTCCTTTAAAAAATAAAGTAGTAGAGAAAACAAACAAAACATCACCAAAAAGAACAAGAGCACTGTTGAGTAATGTAGGTTTAGCCAAATCATTTAGGGTAAAAGCAATAAAAACTATTTGCTATATGATAAATTGGTCTCTATTAATGGCAATTAGGTTGAAGACACCAAAGAGATGTGGATTAGTAATCTCGCTAATTATTTTTTCCTTTTATATATTTGGATGTTTTGCATGTATGATGTATAATTCCCAAGAAATGTCAAGTTAGATCCAAACTTCAGGGAATCCATTTTCTTAGGAAATGCTAATGGGTCAAGGGTATCACTTATGGGATCTCACTTCTCACAAGGTAATAGTTAGTACAAATGTATTGTAAAACATAAGTTACAAGAAAAAAGAAGAAAATAACACTTCAAAGGAGAAACTAGAGACTACTATAGTTCAAGTGAAAGAAAGACAAAAACAAGAAGATCTAGATTCTTTGGAAGATGTAATATAGCATGAAAATTAAGAACAAGTTGAGTCTTTAGTCTGAGAGATTCGAAGGACAGCTCAAGAAAGGAGATAACTAGCTTGGCACTTGAAATACATTATAAAAGGTAATGTTGCATAATGTTTACTAATAGAGGATGGAGAAACATCAACTTTCCATTGGGTCGTAAAAGGCCAAAAAACTTCTCTGTATATATTAGCAAGGAAAGAGAAATTGAAACACTCTATAAAAACAAGACATGGGAACTTGATCCACTACCAAAAGAAAGGAATATCATTAGTAACAAATAGGTCTATATGATCAAAAGAGATGGAAATAATTAAGTGGAGCACTAGCATACAAGACTGATGGTGAAAGAATATACTCAAAAAGAAGGTATCACTTTAGTAAAATATTTTTTCTTGTTTTTTACCTGATAATGGTTCAAGTAGTTATAACAATGTTTGTTATATATGATTTACTATATAGTAGTATTATGCTACAAAATGTGTTTCTTTATAGAGAACTTCAAGAAGAAATTTATATATTCCAACTAAAAGAGTTTAAAGAAAAAGAGAAAGAGAACTTGGATTGCGTATTGAATAAATCTCTACATGGTCTTAAATAGGTAATGGGATACTAGTATAAGATATTTGATTCCTTCATTATGAGCCTTTGATATAACAGACTTAATTAAGATCCTTATGTTTACTTAAAGAGATTTAGTGATAATGATTTCATTATTTTATTGTTGTATGTTAATGACATGTTGGTAGCACGTTCCAAAAAAGATAATATTGAAGGGATAAAGACTCAGCTAGCTAGTGAATTTAAAATGAAGGACTTGGAACCAATAAACATGATTCTAGTGATGCAAATTTATTAAGAGAAAATAATAGAAAGATTTAATGTTCTCTTAAACGAATTATTTGAAGATAATCTTGCAGCATTTCAATATGTAAGATTATAATCAAAATTTTATCCATCTTCATATTAATTTCAAATAATCTTAAAGTATAAGTCCTAGCAATGCAAGAGAGAAGGAAATGTCTTGAGTATTGTATGCATTAGTGGCAGGTAGCTTAAAGTTTACTATGATATTTATAAAACTAAACATTGCATATACAATACGAGTGGTTAGTTGATACATGACAAATCCTAATAAAGAGTGTTAGAGTATTATAAAAAAGATTATGAGATATATTAGTGGTGATGTAAATACTGCATTATGTTTTGGAGGATCAAACTTTACTGCTAAAGGCTATACTGATTCAGATTATGTAAGTTAACTTGATAAAAGCATGTCCACCACAAATTCTATGTTTACGCTTGTTGAAGTAGTTATAAGCTAGGTCTCAAAATTGGAATCTATCATAGATACTTCTATGACGGAGGCATAAAATATTGCAACTAATATAGGCTTGCAAAGAGGCAAATTGGTTAAAAATGTTAGTGGAGGAGCTCGAACACAAATAAAAACGATTGCTCTATTTTGTGATAGCTAGAACACTTTTGTAGCATTTCATCCAAAGACAAAACACATTCTAGTTTAATATCACTTAGTAGAGAAAAGGTGGAAGAAGGAAGTACGAATGTCTAGAAAATCCATATTAAAGATAACTTGATATATACGCTAATAAATTCGATTAATACTTATAAGTTCTTATGGTGTCAATCCTCTATCAGCCTATAGAAATATAAACAATATGAACAAATAGGAAATGTGTCTTTAAATGGGAGAAGTATTAGTATTAAAGCCACCTTTCCTTCATCATTAAAGCTTTGATGATGGAAGTTGGCTGTGAACTTTATCCTTAGCTCTTAGCATAGCTGTAATAACAATTAAGAACAGCTATAGAAAAACATAAACACACATAAATGAATTAGGTTTCTATATAATTCTACCACCATAATTATCCTATATATATTCTATATATATACTCTGGTCTCCTATGCATTATCCACCTTATTTTTAGCTTTGATATAGTAGTTATCCCATATTCTATTTTATGTTTTATTTTTATAGCTTTTGTAAACAAAAATAAAGAGAGACTACTGTGTAATAGAGAGACTGAGATAGATTTCTCCTAAATATGTATTTTTCTTTGTTAAATTTATCTCATGTTAATTGTTTCTTCTTATTTTCTCATTTCAACTTTAGTTGTATTTTGGGTGCTTCATATCATTATACCCTGACAAACTCTTCCTCCTTTCTAATAAAAACATGTTCACTAAACTATTCATAATTTTCTATATTTGATCCTTCAACTTTTAGACATTGTTTTCTATATTTATATTTGACTCATATTTTTTAAAAAGAATAAACTTATAAGCTCCTAAAACTTAGGATAAACTCTTTTTATGTTAAAGATATAACCATGAATAACTTAATTTGATGGTTAAAAAAATGAGTAAAAAGTTGTAATAAATATAAGGAAATGAAACATATGTAAATGTTTTTAATTAGGTAAAAGATATAATTTTCCCTTCAATGTTTAATAAAGTCTAAATGGCCCTTTCTGATATTTCTAATAATAATTCACCCTCTAATATTTATAAAATATAAAAATTTGTCCCAAATTAGTCACTTCATCATGTTTCCATTAATTGGATGCAATGCCATGTTATTTTAGAATACTTGGCAAGTTAGATAAGCTTAGATGCCAATCTAGCAATTAGAGTGTCATATATAGATTAATTTTAGTTTTTTAAGAATTTACTTATTAATTTTTTAAAAAGCTTAATCAAATTTCACCCAAATTACCTCAACACCATTTGTAGAAATTACTAGCATTCATCTAATAATCTAAAACATAAACACAAATCTTCATTCTTCTTCCTCTATCTTTGATACAATTTTTTATCCTATACTAGAAGAGCTCAAGAGGTTTATGCCCGTTATGCATGCATGTAACCATCATTATTGTATTCTAAGTGACAAGATGTTTTATACAACTCATACCCTCAAACACCGAAACCTTGTCCACTAATACCTTCAAACACCGAAGCCTTGTCCATAAGCCCACATTTCAAAAACATGTTGATAATAGCATTAAAAACAATCACATTCATATATAACTTCCTTAAACACACCTTGTTAAGAACATGCAACAAAAGCACCAAGAACTATTATTTCATTCGGTTTAAATCCCTCAATCTCCATCCTTTTAAACAAAGATGACATTGAGTTGCTCCATGGGCCTAGATTCAGGTGTTTTCAATGGATTGGCCCATGAGCCAAATCAAGCCCACCTGACCCGAGACCTAACTTTTCTAAGTAAAACGACATCGTTTGCTTAGAAAAGTTAGGTTTTAGATAAGCTTAGGCGTAGGCCTAGGCTTGGGCAACCCAGGCCTAAACTTAATTGAAAAAAAGGAGTTATTGTATACTTTTAATTTTAAAAAAATTATTTAAAAAATTAGTGAGATTGGCCCATGTGCTGGCCCATTGCCATCCCTACTCTTAAACAAAACCAATGCCTTATTTGGCCTATATTTATAACCAAACCCTAAAATCGAGCATTCCACGATGCATCTCTTATAACTATTTCATCGAACATCTTTTTTGTACTATCCAATTTTTACCATAGATGTCCAAAAAAGTAGTACCTAGAAAAGAATTCACTACAAGAAAAATAGGTTTATGAAATTTTACATTTTCATCGCTAAATTAAGGTAAATTTATCGACGAATTTAAAATATTCCATCGTTAATTTGTCAATGGAACTGCAACAATCTGTTAGTGAATTTGGCAATAAATTCTAGGTCCATTGCTAAATTTACCAACAAATTTAGAATATTTTGTCGCTAGTTTATCGATGGAATCACAATAATCCGTCGGTGAATATGGTGACAGTAAGTTCTAGTCCATCTCTAAATTTACTGACGGACATAAAACATTCTATCGCTAAATTTATCAACGAAAAATATTATCTGTCACAAAATATTTACCGTCGGAATAGGTTATTCTGTCTGGAACTTAGCAACAAAGTTATATATCTGTTAGTAACTTTGTGTTGAAATGATATATTCCGTCGGTAACTTACAGACATAATATAACAATTTGTCACTAATTAGCGACGAAATATTGCATTTCTATTGAAAAATTTAATTATGATAAATTTCAACCACCATTTCTCACTTCCTACCTAAATTTTTTGTTGATAATTTTACGATTTTTTTGTACATTTAATTTTTGTAAATAATATATAACATTGATTGATAAATGTAAAGTAAACATTATACCGAATGGTATAATAAAAAAATATAATGTACACAAATAAGTATCTTGCAGTTACTGCTAATTAAGAATTTATATAAAAACTTAAAATTAGTAGACTATCATTGCATTCACTTATCTAGAAACTATATAGGTGGTGAAGGCGGATGCTCTGACTACTGCGATGGGGTCCTGTCCCTACATTTCAACTCATCCACCTCATTCCGGAGCTGGGCTATCCACTCCATTAGCCTCTCTACTATGCTCCTAAGCTAAAGGACTCTCTCATTTGATGCGAACCCCCTACTAGATCCAACTGTTGTGGATGTTGGGGATTGCGAATAACATGTATTTATAAATGAACCTAAGCTGAAAATCCTTCCACTGTAGTCACTACCACCCACTGCATCAAGATATGCCTAACTGTTATCAACAATTTCAGAGTTCTGATACTGTTGTTTATTTTTTTTCTTATATTTGTCCTATTATTATAATTGTTTATGTTAATAAGTGATAGTCTTAAAAAATAATATTAAATTATAGATTTTACATTCATGAACTTCTCTGCATTGGGTATTGATGTAGATCACACCACCATGCTTCTTGGTGTAAGTGTGCAAAAAGAGCTGGCATGGTGTAGGCTTCCTGCCTATAGACTTTCCCTACTTATAAAATTATTATAAGTGAACTACAATTTACAAAATTTTTGGTAGAATTTTCTTTATTTTTATGATATTTACCCTCAGTTAGACAAAGAAATTTAACTCAATAACACAACCATTAATGACACCAAACATTATAACATTATTATTCTCCATAATGCATATATATTTTCATTTTAAATTTCATACATCAAATTACATTAAAATCAAATTTCATACATCAAAGTACAAAAATTATGATACAAGTGTAAAGTTTTGATACTTACAAGTTGAAGTGCATGCTCCTGGTGGGTCAAAGATCCTTCAGTGTGTATGGGTAAACTCTTTCTATTTAGTCCTCCATGTCTGTTGGCAGAATTGCGCTTTGAAATGAATATTGCCTCAGGTGATGCCCAATACTATTGTCAACGACTCCATATTTCTTTTTATATATATGGTGGTTGTACATTATTCTTGTGTATCAAAGCAAGAAAGTCTCTATAACGTGTATGAACTCACGTCTCCTATACATTAGAAATTTTCCATAAAAGTCTTCATGAAAAAAGAAAAACATACTATAAGTACTTATAAACAACAATATTTATCTAATTAATATATAAAATTAGATAAAATAAAAAAGATTAAAGAATATATTTTGTGTACCTCAAACTCCTGATAATAAAAATCTTTTGTCGGCTGAGAGACATTCTTCCATATATAATAACCCTTAATATCTATCATCTCCTTGAATTTGGATGAGATATTTCTTAAGCATGTTCCAGACGGAACCAACCTAATATATAAGTTATTTTAGATCATTTTCAAATTAAAACCTATAGCTTCAGTATAAACCTATGGTGTTATCATATATTACAAAATTTTTAGAATTTTATGGACAAATTATTAACAATTGTGATGTACGTTCTTCCATCAACCCCCATAGCTCCAGGCTGGGGATCGCCTATTTCGTTTGCAATGTTTACCCCTGATACCTTAGCTGGTATAGGGGTGGTGGATGGTGTAGTGTTGGTGGATGGTGTAGTAGGATTGTTGGATGGTATAGCAGTAAGTACAAAAGGTGATGTCTCATCTGGATGTGTAGTAGCATCTATAAAATGTGATGCTTCACTTGGAAATGCCTTAGCTTCTCTAAATTGTTGTAACCTTGACCTTGCTACATCATATCCTGTTTTCTCTTTGGTGACATATTTTGAACCTGAAATTCACAATTTATTGAATTTTCTAGTAATAGAACAATATAAATTCAATATATAATAATATATTATTGATGCAATAATAGATTTATTCATATAATATTCTATTACAAACACAAATTAATTATTATCACTACTTAATTGTAAATCAAAATCATCATCATCTTCGTTTTTCTGAAGAATTAGAATTAAACTCAGGCTCCTTTTTATATCTCTCACCCTCCTCATCCTCTCCAAATGAAATTTCAACATATTTATTATTTTAATTGTTAAAAGGTTCATTCTCGTCATATGTTACGCATGCATTTATTTCATAAACATCTTCTTGAAATGCTTCACTTTTAATTATCTTATTTTCTCCTTTCAATGTAATTCAAAACACCTCTAGGTTTTACTTTGCATACGGCCAACCAATATGATTTATCTTATTGTAAGCTGGGAAAAGAGGCATAATATATTTGGATCGCTTGCTTCGTCAGCATGAAAGGTTCAAAATGTCTAAATCTTCTTTGCTGGTTAATATCAACTAGATTGTGTCGGCTGTGTACTTTTGTTCCAACATTAGGAGTTGGATCAAACCATTCACACTTCATTTCATTAGCAATGTAGGGTACTCAATTTCAAGTATCTCAATAATTTTACTATAGTAATCCATCAATTCTTCCTATATGTAAACCTCACTATTTACTGTTGTCGTGATATGACCATGATATTCTATACGAAATTTGTATCCATTAACAAAATATGCCAGATACGATTTAACAGTTCACAAAGTTCTTTTCGCAATATCACATATGAACTTGTTCTCTATTGAATTTTCTGAGGCTTACATAGAAAACAATTATCATATTAAATAGTATAATGTCAACTAATCACTTTGATATGATAATTCAACCATTTCAATTATTACAAGTGAAAACTTACATATTTCTCGAACCATCAAGGAAAGTGTCTTTTAACTTCTTTATTGACATCTTCCTGTGTTTTTTTAGGCATTAGCTCACATAATCATTCCTCGTATAATCTAAAATCATTATTATATATTTTAGCTATGAACAACATTAACTTTGAAAACCTAAATAATGAATTTCAAAATCAACTTAAACTTACTACACGAAAGGTTGAACCTCTTGACAATTCAATAAAATGTAACCATAAGCAACCTCTATTTCTTCTTCTATTAACATTCTTCTTGTTGACCATCCATATGTTCATCTAAGATATGTGAAAATGATAAGTTACCATCAACATCACCCGTTCCTCCCCTATTGCCATTAAGAGGAACTTTGTTTTTTCTTTTGTGTGCATATGCGACTCAAAATAATGTGAATAAAATATACTTGCTTCCCTACTAAATAAGCATTACATATCAAACTTTTAACTCAAGCGTTGTTTTTGACATTTTTCTTCAAGTGATGCAAATATCTACATTACAAATAGGGTTATTACAATTATGTGATTAAAACATGTTATAACTCCAATTTAAATATTAACTATAATTACCTCTCAAATGTATACATTCATCGATATTGAACTCGATTAGCAAGTCTAACCTCGTGTTATAAATCTGATCCCCCTTCAATCCCATCCATATATGTTGATGAGTTTACTTCATTACCCCTTAAGGTACTATAAATTAATGGCTCCCTATGTCATGTTCACTCAAAATAATTTGGAACAAATCCTTTTCTTAGCAAATGGAGATTCACTTCATCAATCGAAAGAAAATGAATATGTTAACACTTTTTACATGGACATCTAATCTTTGGGCCGTCCATATATGCAGTTTGAGTATATGTATAGTGAATAAAAGCTTCAACTCGTTCAACAAACTTAAGGTTAATGAAACCATCAGGTGTTAATCATCTATACATCCAAGCTCTATCAACATTACTCATTTCTCTAAAACTATTATTTAAAAAAGTTATTTCATAGTTAGTATCCTTCATTTTCCCTAAGTTTATGGAACATTTAATCTTTACTTTACAGAACATCTCCTAAGTTTTTAGAAATCTCTGACCATTTCTCCTCCACATTGAAACCAACCTATCCCACCATATGAGTTTAAGTATTTATGTTCAAATAAATCACCTACAAGTTAATTTCTAAAGTTTTATTTTATATAAGTACTATGGTACGTGGCATTATTTACATCTGTGAATTAAGAAAGCAAGTTTGCGCTGTGACTCCTAGGCTCGTAGAATTTTTCACTGATAAGCCTCATAGGAGCTACATCATGAGTTTTCATACTATATACCATCTTAGGGGTTTATTATGCAATAAATTGTCATGCCAATTATGTGAATTTCTTATATTAGTACTAAGTTTGAATTAATCACTTTAAAGTTCAAGTATTTATGTTTGAATTAATCACCAACAAGTTGATTTCCAAAGTTTAATTTTAAATAAGCACTATGGTACGTGACATTGCTTACGCTTGTGAATCGAGAAAGTAAGTTCTCCCTGTGACTCCTATGCTCGTTGAATTTTTCACTGATAAGCCTCATGGGAGATGCATCACTGATTTTCAGCCTATATACCATCCTAGGGGTAGATTATTGATTGGATCATCCATAAGAGATCAAACTCATTCCACGTACAGTAAATACTTATGTAATTCATACATCTACTTATAAATGATTCAAACAAAACTCAAACATAAATACTTATACTATTAAAGAAGAACAAACTCATAAATGATTATAAGAATATTCTAAACAACAACATAAAATCAACATCTCTTTTGCATTCACACAAAACCTAAACACAAATACTCGTATTATTAAAGCAAAACATATGGTAGTCATTAGTTGGACGACTTACCTGGATGGACGGACAACCACAGTCTACAAAGAAGAAGGATGACGTTGGACGATTAGCAATGCTCTGAAAACACAAAATAGGGCCTACTAAAAGGAAAATATCGTATTTAATATAATACACTAGTTTAATAGTTTTGTATTTATATTTGTTGCATACAACGCCATTATTGAGAATAAGAGGAAACCTTTGTTTTTGAAAGAAGTAAACATTTATATGAAAATGTGATCTTTGACTTTCATGGATTTATATATCAAATTGTTAAGAAAAGTGAGGAACGTAAGAACTATAAAAAACTTCTACTGGATTGGATATTTAACTCTAAATCAAATTATAGGTGATGTTTAACATGAACTAATTAATAGATTGCATTTTAGAACTATATCACATCTAGTTTTTGTTGGATCCTGATTTTCTTCTAAATTTTTATTAATTGTCTAGTTATTTATTTATTTGTTTTATTTGTTTGTTTAATTTTTTTAATTTTAGAATTGGGTCATTAATTAGAAAATTGAGGGAAGAATTAGAAATTTGAAATTGGAATGAAGTGTTAGGAATTAGTCGGCTTGTGTTAAGTGGATTAAAGGGTTAGAGACATAAAAGACAAAGGAGGGGCAAAATGGGAGAGGCCAAGTGAGTGAGGGGCATAATTGGAAGAAAGAGTTAAGGGTGAGTCTTAAAATTTGAAAAAGAGTAGGAGATGTCATGAACAACCAAGGAGAAGAAGAAGAGAGAGAAAACGTGAGAGAGAGAAGAGAAGGAGAAGAAAATAAAAAAAGCTAGAGAAGGAGGAGGAAAATTGTGGACAGAAGAGAAGAATCAAGCTTTTAAGGTAAGTTCATCATCTTCTTCTTGCTTTAGTAAAGAAATGGGTTGCTGTGTTGTGAATGAAGAAATTTAGAGAGAGAAAGGGGTTTTGTGTTGGGAATGATTGGAGGAAGAAGATGGATTTCTAAGTTAGGTTTTGGGTTTTCTAACCTATATGGACTATGGGTAGGTTAAGTTTGAGCTTGATTTGTGTTAATTTCATTTCGTTATGATTATGAAAATTTGGAGGATTTCCATTGGAATTGGAAATTAAATGGGAATTTTTGGTTGTGTTAGGAAATCAAGAACCTACCCAAGAGCAAGAGGAAGGGCTCAATTGAATTTGAATTTTCAAGAGTTTTAAGGTGGGTAATTTATTTATA
>JANVCQ010000231.1:11197915-11213917 GCA_025531925.1 Erythroxylum plowmanianum
AACACTTGCTTTTCTTGATTTGCACAACTCTTTCATCGAATAGTACCTGAAATAATTTCTTAACTAATTCTAGATATTTTATTATTATCAAAACATAAAGGAATTAATTTGTCAACCACCAATGGTCCAACAAACACATAAGGCCAAATTGTTACAAGTTGTTACAAATTATATTTTAGAGGGGTTAAAACCAAAAATTCTATTCCTTTGTTAATATTTTATCGCATTGTGTATCATTTAATTATAGATTGCTTAACCATAAATCTTTTTTTACTATTTTTGTAGTCAAGTATCAAAAAAGACCTTTTGGATTTAAAACAAGAATGCGTACATGTTAAGGACTGATTATTTCAATTCTTGTTTTTGTTGTCCTCCTTCTTTCATTGAATACTTTCTACTACTAATACTTGTTCAGTTTTGTATCAGATTCATTACGTGAATATGATAATCCTTTTCCTGAATTATTATATTAGATTAGACAACAACCTGTTGAATTAACATTTTACTTGGTTGATAATACCTGACAAGAAAAGAAAAAAAGTCTCTAGGACTTTATTTTGATGGTGATTGTTTGGTATTTGATTGACCAATCCCTTATATTGGATAGGTGAAAAGTCAAATGTTTTGGTACTTCATCATTAGGAAATGAATGAAGAGAATTTTATATTATAGCTCTAGATTTTTATTCATACCTTGTTGTAATAATATCTCAGTGATTGCAATAATAACTTAGTAGATCCACTATATGACCATTAACTAGAATAGTTATAATGGGTGGTGGTTTTGAAAACCTTACATAATTAATTGAATTAGAACAATTGTTCCTTGATAGGATACTATCAAAGTTATCATAAACAAAGAATTCATTACTCGATGGCCTTTTCCTCGATGAAATAATCAAGATAGATATTTTATCTATTTTTATGGATCTGATATCATGTCAATTTTATATCCTAATATAACTTATTGTATTCTATTTATTTAAGTATCTCATCCAAGTTGACATTTTTTAACAGTTCATTGAAAACATTTTATTTGATTAACAAGATTCCCTTTCTTATTTTTTGTCAGCTATTATTTAGATACCCTCCTAGCCTACCTTAGACACTCTAAGATCCTTTCAAACCTGCTCCCATTTTAAGTCAAGAAATAGGTAAATAGACACATCTCATTGTACTAATCAATGGTATTCATAATGATTGAGAGGTTATTTATCACTCAAGCATTCTTGTTATAGCTAAATCCAATCTCCTAGTCCTTGTGGAAAGGAAAAAGAATTTCACATTTTTCCTTTCCAAAAGGGAGGGTTAGGAAAATCCTATTGAAAAAAAGAGAGAATTTATTTATTATATAGATTATAACTTAATCCAAAATTCTTTGTTTTGATCCATAAGATGAGGCTCTTTTTTTCTTTCAATTTTGATTTTTTATTACTAATAAGTGAATTTACATATGCAAAAAAATTTGCAGAAAAATGTTTCATTTTCTAATTTCTTGTATATAAATTTTAATTGTTTGTATAGATATAATACACATCTTTGGTTCATTAGTATTGTGAAGCAATTTCAGCTAAGTTAGTTATGCTGTAGAAAAAAAGAGAACTCTTGGATTTTTTACCTCCTGCTAATTGCCCAAGTAATAAGAGGGTGTATTTTATTAACCCACTCCAATCTTAGAAAATATATTTTATTACCTTTATTAATAATAGTTAAGAATATCACTCGTATGCTAGTGCTTCAATTTCCCAAATGTTCTGAATATTTTATAGATTGGAATAGAGAAATGCATATTAAATACACCTACAATGGAGTTCAACTATCAGAAATAAAATTTCTGAAAAATTGGTTAACATAAGGTATTCAAATAAAAATTCTATTTCCTTTTCGTCTAAAACCATGGCACAAATCGAAGCTAAAATTTCTTCATCTTTATGAAGATCAAATAAAAAAGAATTTTTTCTAACGATCTTTATAAAGATCTCAAATAAAAAAGAATTTTTTTCTAACGATTTCAGGAACAGAAACTGAACTGCCTTTTGGCTTTCTCCAAAACCAACTTTCACATTTTGACCCCATCTTTAAACAACTCGAAAAAATAATTAATAAATTGAAAAAGAATTTTTTATTTCTTTTCAAAGTCCTAGAACTCGAAAAAAATTCTTTTTTAATTTATTAAAAGAAAGAAAAAATTGAGTCATAAAAAATTCTTTATAAGAGAAATAATTGAACAAGCTTTCATAATAAAAAAGAAATCCAACTCTATTATTTCGATTTATAGACATATATTCACTATATCAATAACTGAGCTAGATTTTATGTATATAAGGGATTTGTCTTTTTTATTGATTCCTGCAGATTAGATCAAAAACAATTCTTGAATGAATTATTCAACTCTAAGGATAAATTGAAAAAAAAATCTTTACTAGCCCTATCTTTATGAAGAGAGTGAATCATTTTAGCGAAGGATTTAAAAAATAGGTCTGGATCTCCTGCGGGAATGACTTGGAAGATCCAAAACAAAAAAAAGTGGTATTTGTTAGCAACAACATAATGGAGATTGTCAACCAAAATAGATTGATCTGAAATTTAATTCAAATCCAATATAGTACCTATGGGTACATAAGAAATATATTGAATAGATTTGATCGCTACTTCAAATATGGAATTCAAAGGGATCAAATTAGAAATGATACTCTGAAACATTAGACTATAATGAAATATACGTTCAACCAACATTTATCAAATTTGAAATAGAGTTGGAAGAAATGGTTCTATCCTCTTATTGATTCAAAGCCATCTCTGGCGATGATTCAACAATTCGAAATTGTTAAGACAATGTGTAGTAAGTCAAAAAAAAATATTTTTGCATGTGGGTTTGGTTCTTCTTCAAGATTTTCTATATTTTTTTGAAATGTATAACCGACTGCATCATAGACTATTTGGATGTAAGAATTTTCAGTTGCACCCACATTATTTGCTATAAATCCAATTCCCCCTTCAAACCTATCCACATATGTTGATGAGTTTACTTCATTACCCCTTAAGTACAAATTAATGGCTCCTCATGTCGTGTCCACTCTAAATAATTTGGAACAAACCCTTTTCTTAACAAATGGAGATTCACTTCATCAATCGAAAGAAAATGAATATGTTTGCACTTTTTACGTGGACATCTGATCTTTGGGTCATCCATATATGCAGGTCGAGAACATGCATAGTGAATAAAAGCTTTAACACTCTCAATAAACTTAGGATTAATGAAACTATCAGGTGTTAATCGTCTATATATCCAAGATCTATCAACATTACTCATTTTTGCAAAATTGTTATTTAAAAAGTTATTTCATAGTTTGTATCCTTCTTTTCCACTAAGTTTATAAAACATTTAATCTTCACTTTATAGAACATCCCCTAAGCTTTTACAGCTCTCTAACCATTTCTCCTCAATATTGAAACCAACTTATCCCACTAAGCATTTATGTTCAAATTAATCACCTATAAGTTGATTTCTAAAGTTTGATTTTAAATAAACACTACAGTAATGGCATTGTTTATACCTGTGAATCGAGAAAGCAAGTTCTCATTTTAACTCTTAGGCTCGTGGAATTTTTCTCTGATAAGCCTCATAAGAGCTGCATCACATGTTTCCAACCCATATACCATCCTAAGTGTTTATTATGCAATGAATTGTAATGCCAATTACGTGAATTTCTTATATTAATATTAAGTTTGAATTAATCACATTGGAGTTCAAGTCTTTATGACTGAATTAATAACCTACAAGTCGATTTCCAAAGTTTGATTTTAAATAAGCATTATGGTACGTGGCATTGCACTCCTAGGCTCAAGGAATTTTTCACCGATAAACCTTATGAGAGCTGCATCACGGATTCCTAGTGCCTATATATCATCCTAGGGGTTTAGTATGCATTGGATCTTCTATAAGAGAACAAACTCAATCCACATAAAGTAAATACTTATGCAATTCATACATCTACTATCAATGTTTCAAACTAAACCTAAACATAAATACTTAGACTATTAAAGAATAATATAAAAATTCATCAATGATTATAAGAATATTCTAAACAATAACACAAAAGCAAGACCTCCTTTGTATTCACACAAAACCTAAATGCAAATACTCGTACTATTAAAGCAAAATATATGATAGATATTAGTTAGACTACTTACCTGGATGGACGAAAAATCACAAACTACAAGGATGAGGTTGGACGATTAGTGACGCTATGAAAACACAAAATAGGGCCTGCGAAAAAGAAAATTTTGTATTTAATATAATACACTAGTTCAATAGTTTTGTATTTATATCTGTTGCATACAACATCATTATTGAGAATAAAGGGAAACCTTTGTTTTTGAAAGAAGTAAAAATTTATATGAAAATGTGATCTTTGACTTTCATGGATTTATAAATCAAATTGTTAAGCAAAAGTGAGGAATGTAAAAAGGATAAAAAGCTTCTAATGGATTAGATATCTAACTCTAAATCAAATTATAGGTGATGTTCAATAAGAGTTAATTAATAGGTCACATTTTAGAAGTATATCACATCTAGTTTTTATTTTGAAAATTAAACCTATGAATATAGAAGAAGCACTTATTCATGACAATTAGATTTTGTTTCGTACAAATGAAGACATGAGCTAATCACAATGGCTTGTCAAGTCTTTATGTTTCAATTTAAAAAATGCCTATACATAAATATTTAGACAATTAAACCGCAGCCTAAAAACTCATCAATCATTGTTAAAGGTGAAATTGCAAAGAACAACACAAAATCGATCACATTGTAGACATTACTTAGTTGAACGACTTACCTTGATAGACAGACAATGGCAAACTACAAAGAAGACAAATGATGTTTGACAATTCTCGAAGTTCTTCAACACAAAACATGACCTGCAAGAAAGAAAATTCATTTATTCATTTATTTTTCATATTCTACATATGAATAGCATAAAATTAAAGGCAAAAATAACAATAATTTACATAAAGACATAAAAAATGCATGCAATGTGAGTAGCACGATAAATAAGAACAATAAGAATATGAAGAGAGGACCCTCTTAAATCAAAGAGGCTAATAAAAAGAAGTTACAAGTAGCACAAATAAAATTGAGAAAGAAAAGATTAAGGAAGTCCTAAGACCATAAGTATGAACTAGTTTAAAGTCTTGAGATCATAAGTATGAAAAGGAATAAACTGTACTCTAGGCTTAAAAGAGTCTCACAAGTATTTAGATGTGTACATAATTGTTATTGATATGATGGAGAATGAATTATATATTATAAAATCATGTAAGAGTGTGGCTATTATTAGCAATCATAACTTAGGTGAATTAAAGCATAAGATTAAGACATTAAAGAAAGAGGCTAATTCTTTCAAAGACTCATTGTCTAAATTCACCAAAGAAGTAAGAAACTAAAAAGCATGCTAAAAGCACAAAAGAATTCCAGTAATAGGTATGGGATTAAATATAATTATCAACAGTGTCTAGTTGTAATACTACATTATCAAAGGAAAAATTTTCATATTGAATAACCTTTGCCTAAGATGAAAAATGAACATACTGCATCAATATCTAAGCATACATGTAAATCATAGACATATACTTCACCCATTAGGCCTTACTCTAAAGGCAAGTCTTATATATTCATGTATGGTTAAAAATTTAGGCATTAAGACTTAACATTATCTTAGAAGTAAGAATTGTGCTCCTACATATAATAGACCTTATATTAAACATAATGCCATGGCACACATTTTAGAAGTATATCATATCTAGTTTTTATTTTTAAAATTAAACCTATGAATATAGAAGAAGAACTTATTCAGGAAAGTTAGAATTTGTTTCCTATAAACGAAGAAACAAACTAATTTGAGACATGTAAAGCGTGGAATTTAGTACCTAACTAAGAGAGATGTAACTTTGTCATTTCAATTTAATTTTAAGAGCTAATATCTACTATAGGTATTGCATTTTTATTTTCAATCCCCAACCCTTAAGTAAGAATATAATCAATATACAGTATAAACCAATTCTAAACCTATAGTATAAACATGCCAAATTTGTATCTATCCTTTGTTTTGCCATGCCATAAATGATTTGTCTCATTTATTTGTGTTTACTTCGAAAACTAATCAACTTACACTTAATTCACCATCATCAAGACAACTTTTTTTCCTAACATATGATTTGACCTTCTGTTATTGTTAACAATTAAGATTCAAGAAACCATCTATATACTAGTTCAATTATGTATTTGTTATAAAAATATAAACATTGTATCTGAATCCTATCCACACTCTATCTGATTCTATTTAACTTCCCATATTAAAACAAAATAAATTTATCCCTTTAATCCTTTCATGGAACACTTTATAGGCATAACAGACTTATCCCTAACTATTATCAAAAACACTAGTACCTTGCATTTTTCACCAACATTAACACTTTTAGACACAGAATGAATCACCAACACCTGAAATAGACAAAAAATACAAATGAAATCAACCAAAATTGTAAACAAAAACCTTCCCTAATGACAACAAGAAGAAAAATGAAAAACCAAGTAGAAAGGAGGAATAACTAACCCCGACGGATGACTAACTGGAGAAAGTGACGATAATGATGATGTATAACTGGAGAACACCAGAAGACGATGATGGTGAGGTTAGACAGAAAGGCTTTCTGAATTTTTTCACATAGTAGAAGAAAAATGAGAAGGAGGGATCGACCTATGTTAAAATATGATAAAGAAATGATGTTGCTTGTGGTTAAACAAATGACTTCATTTTCCTTCAAATTAAAAAACAACCTAACATTGTTGAAGTGTTTCCCGTCGGTAAATTACCAACGGACAGAAATTTTATTAGTAAATTATGTCAGTATTTCTTGTCGAGAATCATTGGGGCATATTTTTACGGCGATTTTCATTAATTTGTCGCTACGTTAACAAAAGTTAAAGGTTGTAAACCAATGGAAGCCTTTTTTATTCTTATAGTCTTTTTATTCTTATACATACATATATAGATTAGATCTTCTAATATAGGACAATGCATTTTAAAGAAAATACATATTGATTTGAATGTATGACTCATCATCTCTTCTATTGACTTTACAGAATAAAACTGTTAACATAAATTCATCGCCAAATGTCAATACAGTGACTAGTTTTTGATGACGAAAATGAGCTCTAATTGGAGGAATGTAGCAAAATTCTCTCTAATGAAGAACAAATCAGTGGAAAACAAATCACTTCATCAAATTATAATCACTGCTTTCTTCGATAGTTAGTCTTCTTCTTATAGGTTTTTAGTATCATCCGAACTACCTTTTTTCTTTATTATTCGTATCTCATTTTCAGTTAGGAAGCTATTATATGAAAGGATGACTATATATACTATATGTTGTGTAAAGCTTCCTTGAATCTTCAAGAGAACATAGATAGAAATGGAGGCAGTAGTTGTTGAGCAGGTTTCCTTGAAGGGTTATTTCAATGAACTCACATTAACTGACATCTCACAGGGGTGGCATGCCCACACCAGCCCAACACCAACATCTCAATTTGACTTCTCTAAGACAATTTCAGCTCTATCTCTCTAGGTTACTTTGAAACAAGAACCACATCATTCAGAGCTTTATAACTCAAGATATGCCTAAGAACTCAAAGTATGTTCATAACCCGGTTATGCTCTTTCAACCAATCCCTCATTTTATTTCCATCAATATTTTTCAATTCAACACCAAAAGCTACTAATTCTCTTTTAGAGGTAGAAAAATTCAATAGAATTCTATTGCTTCAAGAATCACCTCATTCGGAGGTCGGATGACGAAGTTATGGCCAAAAGAATCCAACGTGTTTTTGTCCTTAATCATTTTTGTACCTCTCTTGGCGCTATTGCCATAACTTTTTCTACAGTTGTTGGATTGAGTTCTTTCTTATACCATTTGAAAGAAAACTTCTAGATCTAAAACTTTTATGAAGACTACAAAGTGAGATTATACATCTAAAAGGATCAAAAATAGGACAGAAGATGATGATACAAACTAAGATGATGAACAGTAACTTCGTCTTAGATGAACAATAACTAAGACGAAGCAACATTACAACTTGTAATACTCATATCTCTCAACTCCGATATCCAAAATTTATAAACTTTATATCGTTGGAAAGCTGAAAAGATCATCTACAACTTCCAAGCAGATCATTTTTACCAATTCTACCTAGATAGTTTTAGATTTTCCTCTGAAATCAGTACACAATTCTATCTCTATGGAAAACTTGAAATATGAAATGTACACTACAAGATAATAAGCACATCCACAACAAAACTTTTTCAATTCTCAATTCATTTCCAAATCAAAATGAAATTCATACAAAGTTTCCATACATAGATTTAATTACATATCGACATTACATCAACATCTTAACACAAGTCACAAAAGTACACTGGAAGCTCAATGTTCAATATGCTTACAAAGCTATTCAAAAGTCTAGCCACTAACTTCGTACAAAAGCTAACTATTTTGGAATTTATCCAATTGCCTTGCAAGGATCACTGATCTTCTCGATTTGCACCTGAGGAGTGGGGAAAATATTGGGTTGAGCTACACAGCTCAGTGGCTAACATATTTATAGCTATTGGTAATAAGCCCCGTAATCAAGCATATATGTGAATAGTCATATATGCAACCATGCCGTTTCTTAATCTAGCAAGCAAGTTCAACATTCATAATTTCAATTCATAACTCATAGCTTAACATATCAAAATGCAAATGCAAAAACAATTGGCTCAAGGGTTCCGTGGAGCAAAACAGGGAAACTGAGGTTTATTCCGTAAACGAAACGAGTCCATTTTTCAGATCTCGTGGGCCACAAGCGGGCAGCTGGGAGAAGGCTTTATGTCGACATGCACATGACTATGAAACGGTTCCTCTCTCGCTCAAACAAAATCAAATTCCATGCTTAATTCAACCATTCACAATATCATATTCTCATGCTTTTCTTTATACAAAATGCCATGACTCAATGCAATGGCATAACATGATCATACACACAATGCAATTGATTTATCACCATGTCATACATCATAATGCAATTTCAATATTACACATTTCAAGCAAGTCATTTTAACACACCGTACACACACAAGGCATTTTGCCCATTACACAATATCAATAAATAAATTACCCACCGTAAAACTCTTGAAAATCCAAATTCAATTGAGCCCTTCCTCTTGCTCTTGGGTAGGTTGTTCTTGATTTCCTAACACAACTAAAATTTTCATTCAATTCCCATTCAAATGGAAATCCCCCAATTTCCATAATCATAACAAATCCCTAAAACTTCAAAACCACCACAATTGAAATTAACACAAATCAAGCTCAAATCTAACCTACCCATATCCATCTAAGTTAGAAAACCCAAAACCTAGCTTAAAAACCCCAAAAATCAAATGGGTTCCTTAAATCATGTTCCTCCACTCCAACACCCATTCTCTACACAAACACTTTCTCTTTCTAACTCTTTCTCTAACAAAGCAAGAAGAAGAAGTTAAACTTACCTTGCCAAGATGATTTTTCTTCTTTTTCTTCTTCCTTCCAAACCTTCCAACTATTTTTCTTCTTCTTCTTTTTCTCTCTCACGTTTTCCTCTCTTCCTCTCTATCTCATCAATTCTCTCCTCTCTTCTTCTAATTCAAGCCTTTTTGTTAGTCTTTCTTCCAAAATTGCCCCTCACTTACTTGCCCTTTCCAATTTTGCCCCTCCTTTGTCTTTTATGGCTCTACTCCTTTAATCCACCTAACACAAGCCTACTAATTTCTAACACATCCTTCCAATTTCAAATTTCTATTCCTTCCCTCAATTTCTAATTAATGACCCAATTCTAAAAAAATAAATAATTAAACAAACAAACAAAACAAAAATAATAACTAGACAGTTAATAAGAAGAAAAAAAATTAGGATCCAACAACTCTCCCTCCTAAAAGAATTTCGTCCTCAAAATTCTTACTTGAGTCATTGAAGAGGTTCGAATACTTCTCCCTCATTGCTTCCAAAGGCTCCCATGTAGCCTCTTCTGTCGAATGGTTCCTCCATAAGACTTTAATCAGTTATACAATCTTGTTTCTCAAAATCTTTTCCTTTGAATCTAAAATTTCCACTAGTTGCTCCTCATATGTCAAATCCTTGCTTAACTGAACCTCTGAAGGTTGAACTATGTGTGAAGGATCTGATCGGTACTTTCTCAACATCGACACGTGGAAAACATTGTGAATGTTAGATAATTCTGATGGTAAGGCTAACTTATAGGCTAAAGACCCAATCTTCTCAATGATCTCATAAGGGCCTATGTATCATAGACTAAGTTTGCCTTTCTTACCAAACCTCAAAACTCCTTTCCATGGAGAAGATCTAAGAAACACTTTGTCTCCAACTTCAAAATCCATCTCTTTTCTATGGGCATCTGTGTAGCTCTTCATTCTATCTTGAGCTGCTTTAAGTCTCTGTTTCACCAATTTAATCTTGTCAACTATAACCTGTACCAACTCAGGTCCTACAAGTCTCCTTTCACCCTCTTCATCCTAGCAATACAAGTCTCCTTTCACCCTCTCCATCCCAGCAAATAGGAGTTCTACACCTCCTACCATACAAAGCTTCATAAGGTGCCATTTGAATTCCTGAGTGATAGGAATTATTATAAGTAAATTCTATTAAAGGCAAATGATCATCCCATGAGCCTTCGAAATCCATAATACAAGCTCTTAACATTGCCTCCAAAGTTCGGATTGTTCTCTCCGATTGTCCATCATTCTGTGGATAGAAAGCTGTACTTAAGTGCAACTTAGTTCCCAAAGCCTCTTATAAGCTTTCCCAAAACCTGGAGGTAAACCTGGGATCTCTATCTGAGACTATCAAACTTGGAATCCCATGAAGTCTGATTATATCATCTATATATTTCTTGGCCAAAGCATTCAAAGAATCCGTCTGTCTAATTGGCAAGAAATGCGCTGACTTAGTCAGCTTATCAACAATCACCCATATTGCATCATGTTTCCTACTAGTCTTCGACAATCCCATCAAGAAATCCATTGTAATCTTCTCCCATTTTCATTCCGGAATCGACAAAGGTTTAAGTTTACTTGAGGGTGCTTGGTGCTCAGCCTTGACTTGCTGGCACACTAAGCATCGTTTAGCATATTCTGCAACTTCTTTCTTCATCCCTTTCCACTAGAAATGCTCCTTCAAATCTCTATACATTTTGGTACTTCCCGGGTGTATTGCATAAGGAGCATTATGTGCCTCATCAAGAATTTCGTTTTTCAACTTTTGCATATCAGGAATACATAGTCTGTTTCCTACCACCATCAATCTATCTTCCCGTACCTCTATTTCTGAAGGTTTACCACGTTTAGTCTATTCTCTGAGCCTGTTCAAATACTCATCCTGCTCCTGCAATTCCTTAATCTTTCCGTTCAATACTGGCCATACTCTAAAGTTAGTCACTATACAATCAGATTCAGCTTGTCTCAATGTCACCCTGAGTTTGGCTAATTCCTTCAATAGAGGAAGATACACTGTCTCCACATGTGCCATAGTCGATTTCCTACTCAATGCATCTGCTATTACATTAGCTTTCCCCAGATGGTAGTCTATCATCAAGTCATAATATTTTAATAGCTCTAACCATCTTCTCTGTCTTAAGTTCAACTCTTTTCTGTTCATCAAATACTTAAGACTTTTGTGATCTGTAAACACCCTAGTGGTGACTCCATAGAGATAATGCCTTCATATTTTCAATGCAAAGACTATGGCAGCTAACTCCAAGTCATGTGTCAGATAATTCATCTCATAAGGTTTCAACTGCCTACAAGCATAGGCAATCACCTTATCTCCTTGCATCAATACACACCCTAATCCCTTCCTCGAGGCATCACCATACACTATGTATCCATCATTACCCAAAGGCAAAGTCAAAATCGGTGCACTTGTTAATTTGTACTTAAGTAACTTAAAGTTTTTCTGACATTCATCTGTCCACACAAACTTCTAATTCTTCCTGATCAATTTAGTAAGTGGAGTTGCTATCATGGAAAAGCCCTCCACAAACCTCTTGTAATATCCAGCTAGACCAAGAAACTCCTCACCTCAGCTACATTTTTAAGTGCTTCCCATTTCACAACTGGCTCTATTTTTCTTATATCCACATGCACTCCTTTTTTCGAAACTACATGTCCAAGGAACACCACTTCCTTTAGCCAAAATTCACATTTATCAAATTTGGCATATAACTCTTCCTTCCTCAAAATTTTCAAAGCAAGTCTCAAAAGTTCCTCATGCTCCTTGTCACTCTTAGAATAAACCAATATGTCATCAATAAAGACTATGACAAACTAGTCTAAGAAAGGCTTGAAGACTCTATTCATTAAGTCCATGAAAGCTGCAAGTGCATTCGTTAACCCAAAAGGCATGACTAAGAACTAAAAGTGGACATACCGTGTTCTAAAAGCAGTCTTCAACACATCAAACTCCTTTATCCTTAATTGGTGGTAACCCGATCTCAGATTTATTTTAGAAAAGACTCTTGCCCCTTGCAACTGATCAAACAAATCATCTATGTGTAGGAGCGGATATCTATTCTTGATGGTGACTTGATTGAGCTTTCAGTAATCCACACACATCCTCAACAATCCATCTTTCTTCTTTACAAAAAAGACCGGAGCTCTCCAAAGTGAAGACCTCGGCCTAATATACCCTTTCTCCAGCAAATTTTCTAACTGCTCCTTGAGCTCCTTCAATTCCGTCGGAGCCATTCTATAAGGCGGAATCGATGTTGGCATCATGCCCGGAAGAAACTCAATGGGAAATTCAATTTCCCTAAGTGGTGGTAGTCCTGGTAATTCCTCAGGAAAGACATCCGGGAGTTCCATGACCACGGGGATTTCTTTTACCTTTCCTCTATCTGCCTTTGTGTCTATCACATAGGCCAAAAATGTTTCACATCCTTTCCTTATCATTTTTTTGTTGTTAAAGTTGAAATCATTGTAGTCGGACTCACCCTTCTGTCTCCCTTAAACACCACCTTTCTACCATTGCCAATTTCGAACTCCACGATCTTCTATTTGCAATCTAAATTGGCATTGTACTTCTCTAATGTGTCTATACCCAAGATCACATCTAATCCTCCCATCCTCAATGGCATTAGATCCATCACTAATTGTTCCTCTCCAATATGTATCTCACAGTCTCTATATGCTTGACTAATAATAATACATTGGTCAATTGGAGTACTCACCAACAAATGCGTATCCAATGGGCTCAATTCTCTACCATTCACAGTTCTACTCAATGACACAAATGAATGAGCAGAACCCGGATTAATCAAAACAATAACATCTTCATCAAATAGTTTAATCATACCGGTTACGACTTCTAGGGCTATCTCTACATCCTCCCTTGTCATAGTAAGCACTCTAGCTGGTGCTTGTCCCCTCGGTCTCCTTAGAGGGTTCACTTTTTTAGTCGCATTAGAACTTTTACTACCCACTTCTACTACTATCCTGTGTCCCACTGTCTCAGTCCGCTTTGGAACTTTCATCTGACTTCTCTCATGTCTTGGATTTTGAGGGCACTCTCTTGCCATGTGTCCTTTCTCCTCACAATTGAAGCATGCTCCAGTTAGTCGGTAACATTCTCCTCTATGAAATATTTCGCAGTGTTCACATTTAGGAATGGGTGGCTTATCCCCATCTCCCCTCCTGCTGCCTCCAGCTGTTGAAGCTTGATGTGATACAGTTTTCATCTATCTAAGCCTGCTTGCTCCACTGTTCTTCTCCTCATACTGCGCAGGGAAAGTCCTGGCATTCCTCTCTGATATAGGAGCACCGCCTCCCCTCTTAGACTGTTCTCTGCCTTTCCTCTTTTTGTTAACAGCACTTTCTATGTTTTCAATATTTTCAACTCTTAGTGCTGCTTTAACCAGCTGTTGAAAGTCACAGAAGTTCTGCACCACCACTTTTTCCCTGATGGCTAGGTGTAGTCCTGATTCAAAGCGACGACACTTAGCTACCTCACTCAGCACCATCTCTGTTGGATACTGGGATAGCTGTCTAAACCGGCGCTCATATTTGCTCTCCGTCATCTCCCTCTGGGTGAGGCTCAGAAATTCTCTCTGCTTCTGTTGAATGTACACCTCCGACAAGTACTTCTTCTTATACACTGCTAGAAAATCTTTCCAAGCAAGCACCAGCGGTCTCATCTGACTCTCCGACACACTCTCCCACCAATACAAAGCATCTCCCTGAAGCAAGCTAGCAGCATACACAACCTTCTCATCATCTTCACAATCCATTTGATCCAGTATCCTCTCGGTCTTTCGCAACCAAGTCTCAGCCTCTTCAGGCTCAGTGGTTCCATAGAAGTCCACTGTCACTTACTTTCTCAACTTATCAAATTACTTTTCCTTCTTAACTGTGGCCAGAGCAAAAGTCTGCGGCGTCTGTCCCATAACTTGGGCAAAGGCCTAACTAAATGCCTAAAATAATCTTGGTACTAAAGGAGGCACTTGTTCTGATGGAACAGGCGATTCCTGCTTCTGTGATTGAATGGGCTCACTACTTTGCCCTACGAAAACCTCATCATTTCCTGGGGCTACTGACTCATCAGTATTCTCCTCTCTTGGCGGAGAGTCAGGTGCAATCGATCCTTCCAATATTCCTCGTGTCCTTCTACGAGGTAGCATTCACTCCTTCAATAGAAACACTAGTGATCAACTCACATTTTATCTTAATCCCATTTCCTACATGTATGCATGATATGCATGTCATTTAATGTAGACAATCGATTTAACAATGCAAACAATTAATCACATAGCACACAATTCATCCTACCATGCACTCTGAGCCTAGGAAAAACCTAAGCTCTGATACCACAAAATGTAGAGACTCGTTTCTAAAGCCCAACAATCCATCCGGAGTTATAAAGCGTGAGCGGGTTTCCTTGAAGGGTTATTTCAATGAACCCACATTAACTGACATCTCACAGGGGTGGCATGCCCACACCAGCCCAACACCAACATCTTAATCTGGCTTCTTCAAGACAATTGTAGCTCTATGTCTCTATCTTACTTTAAAACAAGAACCACCTCATTCAGAGATTTATAACTCAAGATATGCCTAAGAACTCAAAGTATGTTCATAACCTGGTTATGCTCTTCCAACTGATCCCTCATTTTATTTCCATAAATCTTTTTCAATTCAATACCAAAAGCTACCAATTTTTGTGTAGAGGTAGAAAACTTCAATAGGAGTCTATTGCTTCAAGAATCACCTCATTCAGAGGTCGGATGACAAAGTTATGGCCAAAAGAATCCAATGTGTTTATGCCCTTAAATCATTTTGTACCTCTCTTGACGCAATTGCCATAACTTTTTCTACAAATGTCAGATTGAGTTTGTTCTTAGACCATTTGAAAGAAGACTTCTAGGTCTACAAATTTTATGAAGAACACAAAGTGATATTCTGCTTCTAAGAGGATCAGAAATAGGATAGAAGATGACAATACAAACTAAGACGATGAACAGTAACTTCGTCTTAGATAAATAGTAACTAAGACAAAGCAACATTACAACTTGTAATGCTCATATCTCTCAACTCCGATATCCAAAATTTACAAACTTTATATCGTTGGAAAGCTGAAAAGATCATCTACAACTTCCAAGCAGATCATTTTTACCAGTTCTACCTAGATCATTCCAGATTTTCCTCTGAAATTAGTACACAATTCTATCCCTATGGAAAACTTGAAATATGAAATGTACACTACAAGATAATAAGCACATCCACAACGGAACTTTTTAAATTCTCAATTCATTTCCAAATTAAAATAAAATTCATACAAAATTTCCATACATAGCTTTAATTACATATCGACATTACATCAAAATCTTAACACAAGTCACAAAAGTACATTGGATGCT
>JANVCQ010000231.1:11228001-11238193 GCA_025531925.1 Erythroxylum plowmanianum
TGAGATACTGTTAGTGAGTGAGATGAATCTGAAATAAGAGTAAAGTGACTCATGAAAGATAAATGAGGTAGGTGGATGAACACCGGATTTAGGGAATATGCTAAAATGGACATAAGAGTTGAATGTATTAACCCTGAAGAGAAGCTAATTGTCAAAGGAAAGGTAAAGTATTTTTGTGAGTACCACCTTGGCAAGGTGTGCTCAAATTTGGAGAAATGATAAGTTAAGCTATTATGAACTGGTCTGTATAAAATTATTATGAGTTAGTGTTATTGGTGAAAGAGGTTTTAGATTCATTATATATGATATGTGAATAGGTTAAGAAATAATGGTATGATCAACAGAGATAGATTGACAACATACGAAGTAAAAGCTAGTGAGTAATCTGAAATATATCGATGAAATAGTTAAGATAGTGTGATGGCTGAATCAATGATTGAAGGACCTATTAAGTGTGCTTTGGTCTATTAGCCATATCTTTTTCTCTAGTTATCCAAATGAGATGATTCCTAATTTAGATTAAACTAGAAACATATGGCTACATTTCTTATGAAGACATAAAATTTCAATTATGTCTGTAAGAGTCTCAAAATTTGTCATGAAGTGAGAACTGAGTGTAGCACTTTGGTGGATGAATGTAAAATTCATCTTCGAACTTTAGGGGAAATTTGGGATTGATCTAGATAGATTTTGGCAAAGTTTCCTTCTTGAGAGTTGTAGATCTTTCTTTTAGCGTTTCAACACTATATAGTAGGGAATTTTTGGACTTCTAGGCCGAACGTCATGGTCCTTATAAGGGAAGATGTGGAAGAGAGGAGTAGCTTCTTCTGTCTTTTGCTTCTTCTATGAGCCATCATCTCCTTCTGAGTTTTCTTTGTGATGACGTCATCTCCTTTTATGTTTTGTATCGTTTGTGTTTTGCTATCATCTATATTTTGTATTGTTTGTGTTTTCCTATCGTCTGTGTTTTGTATTGTCTGTGTTTTTCTATCGTCTGTGCTTTGTATCGTCTATGTTTTGCTGACGCATCTTCTTCTGTTTTTGCTGGCATGTCTTCTTCTAGGTTTTGTTCCTTCTGGGTTTTACTTCTTCTGTGTTTTGCTGACGTGTCTTCTTCTGTGTTTTGCTGACGTGTTTTTTTCTGTGTTTTTCGCTTCTTCTGTCTTTTGCTTCTTCTGAGTTACTGTTCATAAACTTCTTATGGGTTACTGTTTATGAACTTCCTCTGTCTTTTTCTATCTTCTGTGTTTTGTTTCTTCTATTTTTCCATATGGCCTATCTTTTATTTCATTTTTGATCCTTCAAACGATAGAATATGTCTTCAAGGTCTTCATGAGATTTGTAGATCTTGGAGTTCTCTTTCGAACCATACAAAGACAACCTAACTCCGATATCTGTAGGGAAAGTTATATTAATTTTTTCACTTTTTTTGTCTTTTTCCATTCGTCGGTTTTCCCTTTTGGCTTCGTCTGATCCTACCGCCTGGTCCATTTTGACCATTCAGATGATAAAATCCGACCTCAAGGTCTCCTTTAAGGTTGTAGATTTCAAAGTGAGCTTCTTCTGCCTTTTGCTATCTTTTGGTTTATTTTTGACCCTACAGAAGATAGAATCTATTTTCAAGGTCTTCATAAAATTTGTAGATCTTGAAGTCTTTTTTTCGAAATCGTCTTAATACGATCCAAATTCAACATCTCTAGTGAAAGTTTTGCCCTTGTCCCGAGATAAGTTTAATATGATTGAGGACCAAAATCTTGTTTGATTCTTCCAGCCAAAATTTTGTTATCCCACCTCTAAATGAAGTGATTCTTGAATCACTAGTTTTGTTAACCCATTTTTCTATCCCTCCATAGATTTTGAGAGCTTTTGGTATTGATATGAAAAAGATGGATTGAATCAAGCAAGGGTGTCGTTTTGAAAAGAGAAGGGATTTGATATTTTACTGAACATGCTTCAATGTTTTGATGATTTCTGGATCGGTAGAACTCCGAATAAGATGATTCTTATTTCAAGATAAAATAGAGACATGGTGCTACAAATGATACGAAGAAGTTGAAATCTAATTTAGTTTCTAAGATATTTAAGTTCTAAACGGAAGTTGTGCATAATACATTATTTTGCAATATGACAACCGGAAAATGTTTGAGACACATCTTCCGAAGTACTGAACCAAATTGAGTGATTTTGGTGTCAATGGAAAAGTCTAGAAGTGGTTAAGTGGCTAAGAATTGGACAGGTGTCCTAGTTTTAAAGTTGAGTTTTAATAGCCGTAGAAGAAGAAGTGTTGTCTTGCTTATAAATGAAGAAGGAAAAACGTGAAGGAAGGGATAAGCAAAAGAGAATAATGAGAGGAGAAAAAAAGAGAAAGAGAGAATGTCATGAAAAAGAGAGAGAAATACAAAGAAAAGAAGAGAAGGAGAGAAAGAAGAGAAAACAAGCTAGGGTTTCAAATTCCTTAGCCTATAGGAGAGATTTTCAGGTTGTTTAAGAAGAGAAAAAGGTAGAGGAAGAGAAGAGCTTCCTTTTGAGCCAAGGATCTCTTCATTTGGTGAAGAACCCAAGGGATCGAAGAGACTATTTCAGTTAGATTAGCTCACGGAGCATATATTAAAGATACAACAGGAAAGAGTCTTAGAGACCTCAGGTTGTTTGCAAAGAGAAGAAACATTCTGAGTAAGCTTATAAGCAAGGAAATCAAGGTGGGTACATGTTTATAATAAAGTAAATAAGTCACTACTGTTTTATTCGAATCAAGAAAGTTTAATGTTTCTAATTACATCATAAGTGCTGCATTCATTGTCCACGAATGATTTATGAAATTTGCTATGTGTTTGCTATATGAGTTGTGTGATGATTTATAAAAGTGATTTTTTTTTAAAATATCGAATGTACATGAAATCATGCTTTTGAGAATGGTTTTCAAAATATATATCAAGTATTGAAAAAGCTAGTTTACAAGAAGTACCATTTTGGGCAACAAGCTTACAAGATTTGGAAATATATTTGTTATGTGGGTTTGTGGTGATCCCCTAAATTAAGTCACGTGCACATTGACCAAGTTAAAAGCTTCTCCCGCTTGTCCGCTAGTGGCATGGAGCTCCTTCATGGACTCCCATAAGTTCACAGCTACGTAAGACCATTATATGAAAATGTATAGTACGTTCTGTTTTGGATCCACTTGAACCATTTTGACATGCTTTTGTGTTCATGACCAGAGTGATGCATCCATGTTTTGCAATTGTGAATTTTGGCTGAAAGCCTAAGAAGCGTGTGTTTTATGAACCATGTGAAAATTTTCTATGACAAGTGAACATTTTCAATAGTTTTTGCTTATATTTTATTATAAACTGTTACTCACGAGTTTTCAAGCTCACCCCCTTCCTGTCCCCACCTCCAGGTGATGAGCAAGAGATGGAGTGAAAGAGAGTCAAGGCATCACTCCCAATTTGCTTATGTTGTATTTTGAGTTAGTTTTAGAAAACACAAGGCTTTAGTCGCATTTCAAGAATTTGTAGCTTATGTAACTTTTGTATTTTGAGATTCGGATTATGTTGTAAGGTGGCTTGAAATGCCATTATAACGCTGTAAAACCCTTTTGTTTTGAGGGTATTGATATGTAAATGATGAAAATTATTTGTATGTAATGTATTAAAGAGTATGATGAAGTAAAGATACGCTCGAGTCTTATGATATTCGCAAGAGGTTGGGTTCCGGAAACAGTGCCCAACATCTTCCGCCTGCCCGCTAGTGGCATGGAGCTCCTTCCTGGACTCCCATAAGTTCATGGCTACGCAAAACCATTATGTGGGATTACGCTAGTATGTTCTGTTCGTGGCTACATAAGACCCTTAGGAGAAATGTATAGTACGTTCTGTTTTGGATCCACCCAAACCATTTTGATGTGCTTATGTGTTCATGATTTGTGAATAAGTTGAAAAATGCATAAATTGTGTTATTTGTGTTTTTGATTACTTAACAAGATAAGAATTTTGAGAAACATGTGTTTTATAGACTCAATGGAAGTTTTCTATAGCAAATAGAAATGGTTTCAAAGGTTTTTGCTTATCTTCTTATTTTAAATTGTTACCCACGAGCTTTCAAGCTCATCCCCTTCCTGTCCCCACCTCCAGGTGATGAGCAAGAGATGGAGTGAACGAAAGAGAGTCAAGGCTTTAGTCACTTTTCAAGAATTTGTAGTTCATGTAACTTTTGTATTTTTGAGATTTCGGATTATGTTGTAATGTGGCTTGAAAGCCATTATAGCTTTGTAAAACCCTTTGTTTTGAAGGTATTGAAATGTGAATGATGAAAATTAGTTATATGTAATGTATTAAAGAGTATGACGAAGTAAAGATATGAGAGTCTTATGATATTTCCGCAAGAGTTTGACTTCGCATTCAAAAATAAGATCCAACATTAAAGTAATAAGTTTGTTTTGATGTTTGATTGCCATGAGCACATCACCCTTGTGGGATGATGCCTAATAAGGGTTTATGGAAATAACTCTATAGGATAATACGCTCAGGTCTTATGACTTCACAAGAGTTGGGTTACGACAATCGATGCCCAGCATAGTCAATATGTTGAGTATACATGTCTAGGTCAATTAAGATTACTTCATATAAACTTATCATTTATTTTAAGTTTTATTAATCTAGATTCAGTTAATAGTCAAATCGTTGATATATACTTATCATGTATTTAAAGTTTTATTAATCTAGAATTAGTTATAGTCAAAGCGATGATCTTTGCATTTTTAGTATTCAACATAACAACTATTTTCCTAATCTCTGGATCACTAAATTTATTATAACAATAATAACAACACCTAGTAAAAATTTGAATAACATGTAGAGTCTGAAAAGGTCTAATAATATGTAGTCTTACTCCAAATTAGTAGAGAGACTGTTTCCAAATTACCATATGGAGAGGAAAATAATAATAATAATAATAATAATAATAATAATGATGATGATGATGATGATGATGATGATGATGATGATGATGATAAGAACAACAACAACATACAACAACTACTACTACTACTAAAATAAGCTAGGTTTTAAAAAAAAAACTTAGGCTAAATCTCTAAGAGGTAAGTACTATTTATTTACAATTATAAGCTAATTGCAAGAGGGAAGAAGTAAAAGACTTATGGGAACTACAAGTATCACTTTATGAGGGATATTTTATCTGAATCCTAATACGCTAAAGTTTTGTATTGTGGGTCATGTCCTCGATAAGAGCCAATATTGTCATATGATTCTTGATTACCTCCGTCCAATTCCTCTTAGACCTTCATTTTCTTCTCTTACAGTCTCTAAGTACGATCTCGCATCTTCTCACTTAAGTGTATGAATGTCGCCTCTTAACATATTCAAACTACCTAAGTTTTTTCTCTTAGTTACCTTTAATTTGTTACTTATCTCTTATAGTAAGGTTGCATAACCAACGAGCATCCTTGTCTTCGTTACCATTAGTTTATGACTATGTCACTAAATTGATTGAATCTATTAATAAAAAAAGTCATCAGCTTTTTCGTCATTCTAATTTAGAACTAGTCAAATTCTCGATCAGACCTTCAACTTTTGGACTTTTGAAGCGTTTGCAAGGTATTATGATCACAAACATTCCTCAGTTAGAACATCCCAACTTTCTAATTTAGTGGTAGATGAAACCCGGAACCAAAAATCTCTAAGACTTTTCCGTAATTGGAGTTCATATAATAAAATATACGAGTCTATATATATATATATATAAAGTAACTCTTAGACTTTTCCTACCACCAGTACTTAATAAGGTGATGAATATATGTCTAAATAGTCTATAATCTAATAAGATTTGTTATAATATGTTTGATGCTGAAATGTTACTAAAAGACCACTCAGAAATCACAGCAAGACGTATTACCAATAAAAATGAAAATAAAAGGACACGTATGATCAATCCACCAAACAAACAGTGAACGTGCATGTGGTGTGGCTTTGAGCTGTTACTCAAGTCTCAATGTGCCTGCGAAGTTTTTCTCGTAATCGTATGATCTTTTCGTGCAACCATTTCTGAACATCTCGGAAATGGCTAAATAATAACAGCTAGAAATGGGAAGTGATTACCAGTTCTTGGTTTCAATCATAGGTGACATAAGACACATGCAAATGAAACAGAATTTCATGCTCTTTAGTGCATGACTGTAGGGCCAATTTCGAAATTACAGGCCAATCTGGCAGACAAAATGCAGTTTCTGATAGGTGTTGAAAGCCCTTTTTTTCTTTTTCGATTGAGTGCGTTTTCAGCTGTTTGAAGCTTTTAGTCGACTTGTCGATTATATCATTTTCAATGTCTATGGAATTTCAGTTTGATTTCACACTTTTATCTCTGTATGTGATTATGTATGCGTACCTATACGTACGATCATTGTTCCTGCTTTTCAAGGTATACACGGGTTTGATATATCGATCTGGAGTGGAGATACCCATTATCTAAAGTAACATAGAGTCTGCAAATGTCTTCCAAAAGAAAAGACCCTACGAGTAATTATTCCTTTTCCATTTAAGATATTGTTGCAGATACCGGAAACGACTCACCGTAGACCAAAAAGAATGTAGACCGTGAGTTTAGCTGGCTGGAGAAGATAGTTTTAGCAGCAATTTTTGCTTGATTGAAGAGAGCGCCACCTAGAATTTTACTTTTAGCCGACAATATTTGCATCAAAACTTAATTTTAAATAACGAAATTCAGTTTAAGTTCTTGAAATCCCTTCACCAAATATTATTTTAAATATTACATTTGTGAAAAAATATAAATTAATTCACAGTTAATATGATTGCTTTTCACAAGTAAGTTTTTGCTGAAAAGTAGAGTGCACTTAGATACATGGTAACAAAGCAAATACTCTTGTAAAGTAGAAGAAAGGCATTGTTTGAACTGAAATAAAAAGGTATAGTTAATATAAAAACAAGTTAGAGTTAGACTTTCATTCATAATTGTAGAAAAGTAAAACCAAGAAAACCTTTCATTTTCCAAAAATTAAAATACCCCATTTATCCTCCTTTCCACGTGAGCTTTCTGATGGCTCCTTCTTAACCAACCCACCATGAAGCTCCATGGACCCTACCTCAATTACAAGCTCCATTGTCCATGGCCCAAGAGGATAGCAGTGTATGTCGACACAAGAAAATAAAAAAAAATTTGAAAAAGAATACCCTACGCATTATTACATGAGGATTAGGAAACTGACACGTCCCCGCAAAATGCATCCACCACACTCCGTCTGTGCCGACCTCTCCTTCCAAATCATTCTAATTCTATTATCGATCGACATAGAATTTGAAAAAATGTGGCTTTGAAAGTTGTTTTGTTGTACAACAAAGCCAGGGCAGTGGAAAGTGGGGAGGTGACGGCAACCACGGCTGGGCCCCCGCTATGAATTTGCGATGTCTATCGGATCGCCTTTCCCTACATATTTTGAAATGGACCACACGTGTTGGTCTTGGTTTTGACTTTTCAAAGCTGTCGCTGAACAGTGTGCTTAGTATATTATGCAGGAAGCAACACATAAGATAACAGTGCAGCCTCTCTGGTAAAGAAAATTTTGATTTTTTAATGAATTTATTTTTTAATTTTTTTAATTTTTATGTTTTACACATAATTCTCACAATACTCATAAACACATCTTCATGTTTATTTTGAGATTTATATAATATTATTTAATTTTTTATATGTTTTAATATTTATTTTTATATTAGTTTTACTTATATTATAATCAATATGAAAGATTTGGGTAGATATATTTTTATTTATATTTTATATGGTTAAAATTATATAATAATTAATATATTGTACTTTTCATATTATTTAATATATTTTAAATAATTTTTATATGTATAAATAATTTTTATTAGAAAATAAAATATAATTAAAATTAAAAATACTTTTTACTTTTATGTTGTCAAACAGCCTATTGTATGAACCTCTTTCAAAAAAACTCTTTTTTAAATGACAACTAAACAGTCAACTGACTTCTTAGAAAATCTCTTTTTAGAAAAACTCTACTACCAAAAGCTCTACTAATATAAACTCATCCAAACAGACACTTAGTAGCATGAGAAGAGAAAAGTTAAAAGAGTTTTTCTCTATCTTGTTACAAAACCAAGTATTTGAATTTTCTAAGTTTCAATTATTTTGATTTTTATGTTAAATTGAATTTGTCGTTTACTTTAAAATTTTAATTCGTTAAATAATCTATTAAACTGCGTTCATTTGTAAATTAAGATACATATTCAATTTTTAAGTAAATAGTCAAAATAAGAACTATATGTTTTGGATTAAAATCACAAAGATTGGATTGTTTTTCTGTGTTTGCTTTGTAAAACTGACGATTACCATTTTAAGGCTAGACTAAGTATGTTACTTTGGCTTTGTATACAATCCAGAGCACAATGCTAAAATTTGTAGCTTAGGTAATAATAGTACCAACTTAATGAGTAATGATTGTTGGTTGGGTCGGTCGTGCTAGGCCCAAGTCCAGATTTAGAACGGCATATGGGCCGATCGGCCCATCCCTTGATGATTGACCTAATTTTCCTAGGTATTGTCTATATAAATTCACAACCTCATCACGAAAAAGGTACAACTTTCGAGAACCCTATTTTTTTTATTCACTAGCCGCCAAAACTCTCACCAAAAGATTAACTTGAGCGTCAGAGGGGCCTACCGGCAGTCAACCCTCGGTGTGCCTTATTGTCTTGCAGGTGTTTCAGTGCTAAAGTCAACCAATCTCATGGATCCAAGCAGCAGCGCCCAACCCCATCAAAATCAGACAGAACCAATTGGCGCCCACCGTGGGGCCAGGCATCAAGGCACCACGTCCAGAACCACTCAGATCAGTCAGGCGACGGCAACAAATCCTGATGTAGCCGCTGTTACGGCACTTGCACTACAGCGAATGGGCTTGCAACTACCCGCCACCCTTCCACCGCCACATCCTGACCACCAGACACACCCTCCGTCCATCATCCAAAACCCTAGCTTAACCCTCAACACTCAATTTAGCATGATTAACCGCAACAATCCCAAAACCAAGACCAAGAAGCACAAAGCGTGGCCCTAGAGGATGACGCTAGAACCAGTTCACATCCTTACACCCACTATCCCCCCAACACGAACCCTCCTGCACCACAACCAACATTCCTCACGCAAAGACAAATAAAAGAAGCGGCCGATCTGTTGATTCGCCAAATCTTACAGTCTCACCTGGAACAACAGTAAACCCCCGCTCGACAGATTGGTGTAATGGTCGATCGGCACTCTGCTGAAGCTCTGGCAAAAATTGTGGACCACCGAATCAATATCGCCATGAATTCCCATCCTGGTCAACTATCAGCGCAGTACACATCTCCTTTCATCCTGGAGATCCTGGATAACCTCCCGGTGGTCGGTACTAAGATACCAACGCCAGAAAAATACACTGGAAAGATCGACCCCCTCAACTATCTGCAGCACTTTTAATCGATGATGAACCTGCATTACGTGCCGGACGCCATTCAATGTAAGGCCTTCTACACAGCATTTCAAGAAGGAGCCCGAAGATGGTTCAATAACCTGCCCCCGCTTTGCATAACCAACTTTGAGGATTTTAAGCTGCTATTCCTCAACCAATTTGTTACAAGTAAACGGCCACAGAAGACTACCTTAGAAGTAATGCAGTTGACCCAAGGAAGGAACGAAAGTTTGCGAAAGTTCTTCAACCGATTTAACAATGAAACTGTCGAAGTCCCAGACCTCACCTGCTCGTCCATGTTGGCTGCCTTGATGAGCAATACGATGGATGAATGAAGAATTCAAGAAGTCGCTGGCTCTTGATCAACCCAGGTCTATCAAAGAGATAAGAAATCGGGCAGATAAATACATCCAGCTAGAGGAGGTGTTGAAAAATACAAAACGTAGAGCGGATGACCATGGGCCGAGTAGCAGAACCGATGATTCGCATAAACGGCAGAAGGATCAGTCTAGCTGGAGGAAGCCGATCGACCGAAAGGATCAACGGTGAGAATCCTTCACTCCTCTCAACAGACGATATGCAGAAGTACTGGAGGTCATGAGAGCAGAAGGGGAACCCCTCCGAGAACCCAATAAATTGAAAACTCCTCTCAAAAAAAGGGATTCTTCTTTATATTGTCGTTTCCATAGAGAT
>JANVCQ010000231.1:11238293-11250009 GCA_025531925.1 Erythroxylum plowmanianum
AATTCTCAAAACCTGAAGATATTCTACCAATAGATAAGCTTCATTTTGGTTTACTTATTTCTTTGATTATTTATTATTGTTTATGCTCTTGTACACGCAACTTGTGGGTACCTTTTTCCTGACCCTGCCAGTTAGGTTTTTTAACGGCCCACACCCTGATCATCATCAATAAAGGGGTGTTAAATTTCTTGGCAAAAAAAATCTTACTAAATTGGGCAAGAGGAGCAAATTTTACCAACTGATCGTTGTCTACATTGCTCGGCCAGGTTGCCAAGACAGGATCTTGGAACCAGGCGATGCCAAGAACCAAAATCTTGGATCACTCGGCCTCTCCATCGCACGGCCAGGTTGCCAAGATAGGATCTTGGAACCAGGCGATGCCAAGAGTCAAAATTTTGGATCGCTTGGCCTCTCCATCGCACGGCCAGGTTTCCAAGACAGGATCTTGGAACCAAGCGATGCCAAGAGCCAAAATCTTGGATCGTTCGGCCTCTCCATCACACGGCCAGGTTGTCAAGACAGGATCTTGGAACCAGGCGATGCCAAGAACCAAAATCTTGGATCGCTCGGCCTCAGTATCGTCCGGTCAGGTTCTCTGGCCTCGGTCGACCATGTCTCTCGCAAACATCATATCCGATCGACGCATATTGAGCGCACTCGTTCTCTACCTACTATTCGAAAAGACAACCCTATCTTAACACACCAAATAAAGAAGACAAAGGAAGACAAAAAATAAATTTTATTTCCTTGTGTATTTGTTCTGGTCACAAGCCCGACCAGATGAGCTTTAAAAGTCAGCAGAGGGAGAAGTATGAACAACTGGGTCGAGAGGAGAAGTTCCAGAGGCCGGCAAAGCAACCGAGATAGGATCATGGTCCGAGGGAGCAACCAGAGAGACATTTCCAGGAGTTCGCTCTTCTTCATCATCTGAGCTCAGGTCCAGCGCCTCATCCGGCACGGCCTCCCTTTCCTTCTCAATAATCTCCCTCACCTCCTCAAGTGAAAGGTTGAGCTCGGAGGGAAGCATCGGCTCGGCATAATCCTCGAATAAGGGACCATCCGACCTGTCAGGGACGCAAATGCTGTGGCAATTCTGAAGGATGGAAAGAGCCAAATCACAAGCAAATTCCAAGCACTCGCCATGCAAATGCTGCCTCTTCCATCGTTTGATCGCCTCGACCCTCTGTTCCTTGATAGAGCTTTGCAGCTCAAACAATCTGTTCTCAGCCTTTACTTGGTTCAGCACCGCCTCATGACAGTTCTGGAGGAATTTCGCACGGAGCTCATCCGCGATTTTTGCTCTCGAGTTGGCACGGAGCACTTCTTCCCGCAATGCTTGGCACTCATTTTCTAGCTCATCCCTAGAAGCAACCACTCTGCTCTTCTCCTCCTCCCCCGAAGCGAGTTGAGCTCTCAAAACGCTCTTCTCTTCCTCCAACACACTCTTCTCCTCCTCCAATGAAGAGAGCTGAGCCCGTAAAACGTCCTTCTCCTCCTTCGCCTCTAAAAGCTCAGCTCTCAAAACGTTGACTTGCTCGAGGAGACCATTAATCTCCCGGTCCAGCGTTCCCTTAACTTTCTCGAGCTGATTGATGCGCTGATTCATCGTCGAGGCGAATGCCAGATCCCTGGCACAACCACAGACGAGACTAGCCATCAGCTCCTTATTGCTCAACGTATCCAAAAACTTCTCGTCTTCAGGGGGAACGACCTTCCGAGGGACGTGAAGGGTCACATCGATATTCCTAAGCGATGCAGTCTTGTCTAGACTGATCGTGGACACCCATTTTTCGGAGCTGGGCTCTCGCTCTTTTCTCTTGCCTTTATCTAACCGGGGCACCCACTCTTCCCCCTTTCCTTTGTCCGATTGGCAGGACGATCGATCAGCACACCGAGCGATCTTTTTCCTTTTGAGCGGTGGCTCCATCTCTTCCTCCGCATCCACTCGGTCCTCACTCACCGGTTGGATCGGCAAAGGTGCAGACTCATCAGGTCGGTCCTCAATGGACGGAAGGGCGAGCAATGCTATAGACTGGTCCAGCACTGCCGGCCGAGCGACGTCTTTGCTGCCTTCTGCCTCCTTCCTTTGTTTTTTCCCTTTGGGTTGGCTTTTGGATTTGGGAAGACGGGAGGACCCGGCGAAATCCTTGAGCCTTACCATGGCTGCACAGTTATAAAAGCAGGTCAGAAATCGAAACTAATATCCATAAGAAACAAAGCAATTAAACTGCGAAGAGTCAACCAGAAGGGGCAGTTTCTCCTTCTAGCCCGTTAATCCGAGTCGGGGGACTAATCAAAAACGTATCGGCCGATATCCCCCCACGATACCCCAGAACGAGCTGATCGAAATTATACCGACCGAGCGCCTTGATTTGATCGATTACTTCAGACTCTTTCCCAGTAAAGGACAAACTAGAAATATCGTTCCACCGCTAGGACAAGGGATACCTCCACTGCCTGGACTAGAAAGAAGATCCTGGGGGCCTCACGAAAAAGTACTTCGTCTTCCAGGCCTTAACTGACGAAGCTGTCCCAGCGGGGCGATACCATGCATCTCTGTACTGGAAGTGGGGGATCCCAGCCCCAGTGAGCGAGCTTTGATTCATCCTTAGAAAGAGCCTCAGAATATCGAGCGATGGAGGACACCCGAAATGATGGTATAACAGGGTGAGACCATTCATGAACCTCCAACCATTTGGGGGGATCTGGGCCAGCAGCAATTTATATACACGGCAAACCTCATCGATGATCGGGGCATAGGGAAGCCTCATGCCACCGATCGAGAAGAAGCTATCTGAAACAGCGAAGTAGCCCCCCGCATTGCTGCAAATTCACTCGTTCTCTGCGGCCAACCTGGGACCCCAGGATGAGGGGATATCATTCCTGATGACTGATCGGTTCAGCTCCCCTACGGTCATCGTTGATTGGTCGGACGACGGCTGTTCAACGACTCGCTCGTCTATTCGATTAGCCGCCGCTATTTCCTCATCTGTTTTGTGTCTGGGGCTTCATTTCCCCTTGCCTCCGGCGCCTCCATTGCTTCAGCCGCTATCCCAAGCGGCCCAACAATCTGTAAAGCACCTTCGGCGGCCAGTTCTCGGTCGAAAGAAGAAGAGGAGGTGGTTTCATCCCTAAGTCTAGACTCACTCCTAGGGCTAGTCGACGACATGGTTACTCAAAAGGAAGCTTAAAGGATGAGGAAAGGAGAAAGGACGTACCTAGTTCGGTGACTGAGGTTCGGAGTTTGGGAAACGGTGAAAAGGAAATCCCGATGACTGCGAGCAAGGAGATGAAGAAGAGAGGAAGCAAAATACTGGAGAGTCGAACGCGCAGAAACTGAAGAGGTGTGTCAATTCCGAGCCTTTATAACAGAACACTGAACGGGCGTGCTGGTGGATCTTAGACACGTGGCAAAATCTGAGCCGTTCGAACTAGGGTTATCAGTTATCCAAAGCGGCGCAGCAGTTGAAAGGACATGTGAGACAGCTGTGTGACAGCTGCATAGTTACAAAGACGTTTCATTTCAAATTTTGAAAACCCACCAGTGGATACGTGCTGTAAGTAATGATTAAATCCAATGCTTTGATTAGGAGTCTGCGATCGATCGGTCGGTCCTATCTTTATCCTCAATCGGTCGGTCTTATCTCGAGCCGTCATGCACTAAACGACAATGTTCGATAGATCGGGCCTATCACGAGCTGTCATACGGACGAGCTGCGCAATCCTTATGTACTCCTTCAACCCTTCTCCTTGGTTAGACTCGAGGAGTAGGGGGCTTATGGTTGGGTCGGTCGTGCGAGGTCCAAGCCCAGATTTAGAATGGCATATGGGCCGATCGGCCCATCCCTTGATGATTGACCTAATTCTCCTAGGTATTGTCTATATAAATTCACAACCTCATCACGAAAAAGATACGACTTTCAAGAACCCTATTTTCTTTATTCACTAGTCGCAAAAACTCTCACAAAAAGACTAACTTGAGCGTCGGAGGGGCCTACCAGCAGTCAACCCCCGGTGTGCCTTATTGTCTTGCAGGTGTTTCAGTGCTAAAGTCAACCAATCTCATGGATCCAAGCAGCAGCGCCCAGCCCCATTAAAATCAGACAGAACCAATTGTAGTTGATTAAGGAAGCAAATTTAATTAGGCGGTGTCCATTTTTGAGAAGTAGAAGAGCCAAGTAAGAAAAACAATAAACTTTCAATATATATATATAAATATAGACTTGGTTACTCCAAATCCGAAAAACAAAAAAATGTCTACCTACCATTTTGTCAAAGAATCTAATGAGTTAGCTAACTCCAGAGGTATGAGCATTTAGATGAAGGTTGCTGGAAATCTTTGTGATGAACTATTCTAATAAGCTTCCAACTTATATTAACCTTCTAAAAAGGAAACTCTTGGTTGTAACCAAGGTGGAGTTCGTAAGCATTGTTCCTTATGCACATAAGGATCGTCTTGTGGCTAGGTCTTTGTGGCTTGAGGATGGATAATGACAAAATATAGAACATTAATATTATAATTGTCCATATATTTTGCCTTAAATTTAGTGATGTACATAGCTTTGTATAGTGTATATATTCATTCCCTTTTATGACTATATATATGATAAAAATATAAGATCCAAAGTAGGGTAAATTATTCTCCAAAATATTCTCTTCTAATATGATATCAGAGCGACACTCATATCTTTCCTCTCTATCCCCAAATCACGTTACTATTCCTTCTCTACCAAAATCACACAATATTTTCGTAGAACTTTCATCACGTTGAACGCTTGTTTCTTTGCCTGCCGTTACCGGACGATCGTGCCATTTCCACACTAGCAATGGAAATCATGGTTGCGGTCAGAATCACGATAACAATAGGCGATGCAAAGGGTTTGGACGTGAAAATGGGTCACAAAATAATGGGACAACCTGGTTTGGACATCCCACTTTTTGGGGCTCATCGTGACCTACCCAACCTTATTGGGCCGCACAAGGAGCCATGTGGCTAACCAGGGGCCAACCCTTCAACACGGCTGACCTTGGTTTGTTGGATTCTGCTCCTCTCATGCTAGCTCACGAGTTTCCACAATTGGTCTTACTCGAACAGCAGCAGCCTAATGCATTTTTTGGATAGCTGCTGCCCTCTCAAGTACATTAGACTAGTTCTTGCTCTTCTGTGCTTCACTTCTAGCTGTAGTAGGACTTTTCCACTAACTCTCTTCAACAGTCCATAGATAATCAATGGTATCTTGACATCGAAGCCACCTGCCACTTGACATACTCGCTAAATAATCTTAGTATTATTTTTAATAAGAGCAATATCTAGCATATTTTTGTTGGTAATGGATCCCCCTTCCCATTTCTTATATTGGAAATACTCATCTAAATATATCTTCTTCTCCCCTTCATCTCAAAAATGCCTTGGTTGCACCTCACATTATTAAAAATCTAATTTCTATGTGTCAACTCACATAATATAATTCTTGTTCCAATGAGTTTGACCCATTTGGTTTCTTTGTGAAGGACTTGCAGACGAAGCAAGTCATTCTTATGTGCAATAGTTCAGGAGATCTTTATCTACCACTTCTTTGTCATCTTCTATATCCATTGTTTTTGGTTGTCTCCTCCACCACTACTTGGCACCGTTGTTTAGGGCATCCTAGCACCTTTACTTTTAGTTTCTTATTGTCATAAAATTTTCGTACAATAAAGAATCTTCCCCTGTTCTCTGTCATGCCTGTTAGCTAGGGAAGCATACAAACTACCTTTCTCTTCTTCCATTTTTATGATTTATACCCTTTTTGACATTGTTCATTTTGATTTATAGACCTCTCCTATCTTTAGTGAGAGTGGTTTTCGTTACTATTTAATTTTTCTAGATGATTATTCTCATTTTGTTTAGGGCTATCCTCTGTGTGTAAAATCTCATGTCTTTGAAAAATTCAAGCATTTTCTTGTTTTTGTTCGCACATAATTTAATACTGAGATCAAAATGTTTCAATATAATAATGGCATTGAATTCACACATACATCTTTTGCCACCTTCTTTGCTCACCATGGCATTACTTGTTGCTTATCTTGTCCAGGAACCTCATAATAGAAGGGCAAAGCTAAACGTATGTTACACACTATCAAGGATGTAGTGCGCACTTCTATACTACCATCTTATTGGGTAGAGGCATTGCACATGGTAGTACATCTACTAATTATTCATCCCATTAAACCTTTACATAACCAAACACCCTTTCAAACCCTTTTTCATAAACCACCACTCTACACTCATATCTGCAATTTTAGGTGTCTTTACTACCTAAACTTCACCCACATAGTAGCACATAAATTAACCCCTCTCTCCACACCATTGTGTTTTTATTGGCTATCTACCTCACCATCATGGTTTTAGGTGTCTTGATCTCACCACCAAAAAGGTAATTATCTCCCATCATGTTACCTTTAATGAGGGAGAATTCCTTTTGCGTTGCAACATATGCCTACTTCCAACTCTTATGATTTTCTTGATCCCATTAATGATACTCTATCTCCTTTACTTTGTTAACTTCTTTATTCTCCCATCTCTCCTGAATATCCTATGGTTTCTCCATCACCTTCTAGTAGTTATTCTCTTTCTCTTCAATCACATCCTTTTCATCCCACGACTTCCCTCCCCTTCCCCTCCTTTACCTCAACATCCCATCACCACTTGTAGTTAACGAGGTATCTTTAAGACAATGCAGCCTGTCTCTCTTCACACATAAACCCCTCCTATTCCTCGCGGTCATAGACAAGCTCTTTAAGATCCTAACTATAAAAAAGAATGCTTGAAGAATATTATGCTCTTGTTAAAAATAATACTTGGGATCTTGTCCCTCGGTCTTTTGGGGTTAACATTGCCAATTTTAAGTTGGTAGGGATAAGTCTGATTCTGATGGCAACCTCATCCGTCATAAGGCCTACTTGGTGGCAATTGACACTTCTCTACAGGCTAGTCTAAACTATGATGAGACCTTTAGTCCTATGGTCAAACTAGCAACTAGTTGCACAATTCTTAGGTTAGTCATTTCCAGATCTTGCCCTATTCATTAGCTAGATGTTAAAAATGCCTTTCTCTATGGTCTCTTTAAAAAACTGTGTACATGTGCTAACCATATGGTTTTGTCAGCAAAGCTCATCCAGATTATGTTTGTGATCTTAAAAACTCTTTCTATGGGTTTAAACAGGCTTCTCTAGTATGGTACCAACACTTTGTCACTTTTATCACCTCTACTAGCTTTACCAAGCCAATCTGAATCTGATCTTCTCCATTTGTCTATCGTCATTGCAAGGACATGGCTATCCTTCTTCTTTATGTTGATGACATCATCTTGATAGCATCGCTTACCACTCTGTTATGTTCTATTATTGCCCCTTTGGGCAAGGAGTTTGCCATGTCTAATATAGGTCCACTTCACTATTTTTTAGGTATTTTTGTTTCAAAAACCATAAATGGCTTATTTCTCTCTAAATGTAAGTATGCTCAAAAAAATTTAGAATGAGTAAACATGATTCTTGCAACTCTTCGGCCACTCTAGTTGACACAAAAGTCAAGTCATCTGGTGGCACTAACTCTCCGGTTTTTGATCCATCTCTTTTTTGAAGTCTTGTAGGTGCTGTTTAGTATCTTACTTTTACCAAGCCAGACATTACTTATGCAATACAACAGGTATGTCATTTTATGCATGACCCTTGAAAACCTCATTTCCAGGCCCTCAAGTGTATTCTCTGATATCTTAAGGGCACTCTTTATCATAATTTGTAGCTATACTCATCCTCTACTAATGGCTTAACTGCCTGTTAGGATGCAAAATGGGATAATTATCCTGACACTCGATACTCTACTTTTGGCTATTGCATTTTTCTTGGCAATAATATGCTTTCTTGGTCTTCTAAATGCTAGGCTATTGCTTCTCATTCTAGTGCTGAAGCAGAATATTGAAGTATTGCTAATATTGTGGCTGAAACATATTGATTCCGCAACCTTCTTCTTGAGCTCCATTTTCCTTTGTCTCATGCCACTTTGGTCTATTGTGACAATGTTAATGTGGTGTACCCATCTACTAATCCCATGAAACATCAACACACTAAACATATTGAGATCGACATCCATTTTGTTCGAGAAAAGATAGCCTTGGGTCAAGTGAAAGTGCTTCATGTCCCATTTGCTTATCAGTATGCAGATATCTTCACAAAAGGACTCCCCTCATCGCTCTTTCTTAATTTTAGGTCCAGTCTGAGCGTCCGACCTCCTCCCTCTCTAATTGTGGGGGTGTGATAAAACATTGAAAATTAATCTTGTAATTAGCCATATATTTTTCTTTAGATTAAGTGATGTATATAACTTTATATAGTGTATATATTCATTCCCTTGTATGACTATATATATGATAAAAATGCAAGACTAAAGGGAGGGCAAGTTATTCTCCAAAATATTATCTTCTAATAGGTAAGATGTTCAATATTGTCCTTTGTTGAAGTTTTTTGAAAGATTTGAGTTAAGGGAATTCTGATTTGAACCGAGGTAGTTGTTATATGTGTGTGATACCTTAATTTGTTGTGGGGAATAAATTTCGCATCCTCACAAGTTCAGTGTGATACCTTAATTTGTTGTGGGGAATAAATTTTGCATCCTCACAAGTTCAGCTCAAAGGTTCTACCTTTATAGTTGTTTTTGATGTCATCAAATTGAAATTAAAGTTTAAATTGATTATAAGTTTGTCTTTTATTTCACTACATATAAATTACTTAAATTGGATAAATTTAAAAGTAAATAATATTTTGAAAATTTGAAAATATTGTTTATTTTTAAGAAATTTTAACTTAGTTATTAATTTTAAAATTTATATAACCAATTGTCTTTTATAATTTTTAACTGATATAACATATTTATTAAATATCAAACAATTGTTTTCCTGTTAATCAAATGAACACAAAAAATTAATGTACACAACGTTTTGACTTTATTGTATATATTTTAAAAAGTTAATTATTAAATAAAAAATTTAAAAATTTTGATACTAAATTATAAAATATCTAAAAGTTAAATATTTTTAATTTATTACCCAATTACATTTTATATGTTTGATCAAAAGATGTGGCCTGCTTTCTATGTGTGGTTAATTGATGTAGCTTTTGATAATATGTGTTATGAATTGTCTTTAAGAAAAAGATATAATAATGACTATTTTGTTCTTGTGTTAAAACATTTAAATAAAGTCTAATACTTTTTTTTTTTTGAAGGTGAATAAAGTCTAATACTAGCACTTGTTACATTATTCTGAATTAATAATTAGAAAATTGTTTAAAATATAATTTTTTTAATGTAAGATAATAACATAACTCGATTAAATGTAGAATAAAAACATAGCTCAATTATAAATTAGTTCACCGATAATCTGATTATTTTTGACGAATAAGTTTTTTGCTGTAAGAATGAAAGCGGTTGTTTATAAAAAACATTATCATTTTCCATATGGAGCTTTCTCACGGCTCCTTCTTAACCAACCCATCACCAAGCTCCGTGGACCCTACCGCAATTACGAGCTCCATTGTCCATGGCCAAGAAAAGAGTACGGTGTGACGACACAGACAACACAAAAAGAAATAAAATATTTATATATATACCCTATGCAAATATGCATCCACAGGACTCTGTCTGTGCCGACCTCTGAAGATTTCTCATTCCAAATCATTCTAATTCTAATACCGATCGACCTAGATTTTGAAAACGTGACTTTGAACCGTCTGATTGGTCAAAATTCAAAGTCGTGTTGTACAACAAAAGTAAGGAAGAACCACACCAAAAAAGTAAAGCAGTAGAAAGTGGGGAAGTGACGGCAGCCACGGCGGGGCCTCCGCCATGGATTTGCGGCGCCTACTGAATCGTCCTGCCCGCGTATTTTTTTCGCAATGGTGACGTGGGAATCAACTGGACCAGACCTGTGTAAGCTTTTCAATTCTTTTGTTTTTTTCTTAAATCAGCCTCGGTATTGGTTTTGACATTTGATAGCCGTCGATGTAGAAAGGAACAAGTGGGATAAAAGTGGAGTGGAGCCTCCCTCGTAAAGAATTCTTTTTTTTGGAAAAGGAAATGAAATAAACATCGGTACAAGAGAAATAAATAAAAAAATGGCTCTAAGAGGGACCTTAAAATCAGCTTGCTTGGGCAAACAATCACACTAAACTCCAAATAAGCACTAAAGTACTTACAAGACTACAAGACAAGGATTTCTGGGGAGCTTTGCTTCCGTTTAATAACGCCGAGAAGTCCAGGATAATAATTAACTTAAGGGTTTAGGACTTTGCATCAAGATATTCAACTTGTTGTGTTACTATCTTTGCTTTTCACCTGTTGTTAGTAAATTCCAACCAAGTTTGTACTATCGACACACTTAATATGGATTTCTGTTGCCACAATTACCTCCCTAATCCCGTTGTAAATGGATTTAAACAGTGGTCTTGAGTTCCTTTCCGTGAGTTAAAAGATTTTTCTGTTTCTTTCTCTCCAAATATCATAGACACAGCAACTCAAACCTATCTTGATTATGTTTAAGCCGTGATTATTCTAGAATTCGACCCTCAAAGACCTGCTTACCTCTTAAGCCCAGGCTTCTTGTTGACAGTGTAAGAACTAGTATAGGTGCATTAGAAAAATAAGTGATCCAAAATTTTAGGAAAAAATTTGCATAAGATATATAGGCCATTAAGATTGTTATCCTATTTAATTACGTCAAAGATTTCAACCTTATTGTTAACAATCAACCAAAGTATACGTGAAATTTTAGGCAAGTTCCCGTTAAATCAAACCAATTTCCACCAAGGGACAATTATTTCATGAGCTCTAAAGAGGGATACATAGGAGCTGTAGAGAAGTTTTTTGAGCTATGCCTTGACCATATAGTTGTATCCTCTTTGCTTAAATCACGACTACAGTTTTGGACTGTATTTATGATTGTAGTGAAACCACTACAACAAAAACATACATTTCACGACGTCTTCCTAGAAGACGTCGCGAAATGTATGAGATTTTCGTGACATCTTTTCGAAAAGAGGGAAGATTCTGCGATATTGTATGCAGACGTCGTGAAAAAACGAGAAGTTTGGCGTCGTTTTGTTAGTAAGACGTCGCAAAATACTTACCCTGACGTAATGGAGAGTTAAACGTCGGTAAAGGTCAGGTAATTAACTTTCTTCCTCGGGCCCCACTCGAGCAACACGACGTTGTTTTTTAAATTTAATCTCCCGCCCTCCAAGAAGATGAGACGATGTCGTATCCCCGCCCCTCATAACGACGTTGTCTCATCTTCTGTGTAAATGAATGAAAAACGAGCTTCATCTCACTCTCTCGCGTTAAGCTCTCCGTCAAGCCACCTTCCCTTCCCTCTCCCTCGAGCCACCTTCCCTCTGTCATCTTCTGTCGCCATTGGAATTGTTGGAGGTTGCTTCACCAGTTGACGTCCTTCTGTCGTCTATAGTCGAAGTGTTGGTTGAGGTAAGTAATTCAACTTATTTGCTTACGATTAATGTGAGCTAATTGTTTATTGAGTTGATTGAAGTGGACAGTTTATTATGGGTTTAAGAGTGCTTTTTCATTTGTTTTGATTATCTGTAACACAATACATTTGGCTTTGCATTGTGTGACAGTATGTTAAGGAAGCATGCATTTGAAGTGTTCGATGAAAGTTGTGAGAGGGTT
>JANVCQ010000231.1:11263894-11280747 GCA_025531925.1 Erythroxylum plowmanianum
AAAAAAAAACATATATATATAGTAACGAATATGAATTGATCATTGTCCAATAAGGGTTCAATGAATGAACCATTCGGGTAACAGCCACGCTTAGGGTTCCATGTTTCGGAAGTGGGTTGGGCTCTGGAAACGGTGCCCAACAGAAATTCATCTTATTACATATATTTAGATATATTAATTTGTTAAAATTCTCATTTTCTATTAATGAATTGTAATTTGTATCATCAATTAAATAAATTTCTCATATTATAAATAAATATATAATCTTTTTTTTCATTTCTTATCCTTCATAAATGAATTAAATTTCAACTTATTTATCTTAACATTTTATATATTCATTCATTAAAAACCTCTTTTTTTGTTAATAAATTGTAATTTGTATCATCAATTATATAAATTTCTCATATTATATATAAATATCCATTTCTTATCATTCACAAATGAATTTAGTTTCATCTTGTTCATTTTATCACTTTATGTACGTTTTATGTATTCATTCAATAAAAATCTTATTTTTATTAATAAATTGTAATTTGTGTCTTCAATTTAATGAATTTATCATATTATATATTTTAATTAAATAAAATTAAATATATTCAAAATTTTAAAAATTTAAAAATTGTCCCTAATTGGACTTCGAGCTATTGGAGGCTTGAATCGATTTAAGTCATGGGCTATTTGAGCCTGATTGGGCCGAGCCTTAGGCTTACATCCTAAGGCTTGAGCGTATGGGCCTGATCCACTACCATTCCTACACTCCATAAAATTTGTATCAATAAAAAAGTCGAAGTTAAAGATTGATATTAGTAGCCATTTGAGATAGTGAGTTGGCTTAGTAATTAGGAGTATTCATGACAAGGTGTTTACTCTGGCATCAAAATGTGAGGGGGACTTTTCAAACAAGTTTATAAATTCTCCGATATTTTTTAAATTTAGTGTTTTATTTTTAATAAAGGGTATAAAATAATTTAAATTTTTAACATTTTCTCATGTATGTTCGCTTTATGCATTAAGTACAATGATGTGAATTAAGTTGAAATTTGAAGAATTGTGAAGTGAATTAGGTTGATTTATAATTTGATGCAAGTAATTAAGTGCTTAACAATTCATTGAACTTTGTAATCAAATGAATAACGGAGAATCTTGATTTAATGCCTTCTCGAAGCTTTTCTTATTATGATGAGAGTCCTCAACCAAATGCTTAAGTGTGGGGAGAGTTTGATAAATGCTCAATTATTCATATTTTTAGGTTTATATTTAGTGTATTTTACTTGTTTAACTTTTTTGGTACTTAATTTGTTAATATTGTGTTTTCATATTGTAATTCCCTTATTTGAAGCAAAAGAAAAAAAGGGGACAAGTTTAGGGTAATTTGTTAATATTGTGTTTTCATATTGTAATTCCCTTATTTGAAGCAAAAGAAAAAAACTGGGACAAGTTTAGGGTTATTTCAAGCTGTTTTAACTAAGTTATAAAGATGTTAGAAAAGTATATGAGCACTAACATGCCCATGTTGATGCTCATGTACTTCAGCATGGTATGTTTCACAAAACAAGTGGCTTTAAAAGTTTCAGAGTATACGACTATCAATATAACCATGCTAGAGACCAACATGCCCATAATGATGCCTATATTCATTTTTTGAGCTTATGTTTACATTGGATTCAAGGGATTCATTATTTTTGAAGTATATGGCCATTAACACGCTCGTGTTGATGCCTATATAGCACCCAAAAACCTAATTTTTGAATTATAAAAGATAAAATTAAGAAGAAAAGTAAAGAGGAGGCTTGGGAAACATATGAAAAAACCCTAGGACAGTAGAAAGCATGAAGCACGAGCACAGAAACCCTTTTGGGGTGGATTTTCATCGATCTAAAGTGAAGTTTTTGAACATTAAAAGGATCTTATCATGTTATCCTTGATTTTCAATTTTCTCTTTAGCTTTGATGTTGTATTTCATATGATTATGAACAAAACCCTTTATGATAACTTAGATTAAATGAATCCTGGTATTGACCTTATATTGATTTTATTTTAATTTATTCTTTAGTTTCATTGAGATTCAATTATGTGTTCTATATTATTCTTTAATTAATATTATTAGCATGTTGATTCATATGTAATTTCATGCAATTTGGATTGATAAATCCTTCGTATAAATAGATCTATCATAATTGAAAGGAGTTAGAAGTAACCTAGATTAGGATCAAACCTAATAATGAAATTCGTAAATTGATTAATACAACTTTAGGAGTTTTAATTAGAAAAATATTTCAACTAATAAACTTATGATTAGTTATTAATATTCTTGAGAAATATATTAACATAATTAAAGAATTTTCACCATCTAATAAACTTTAGAATACATTGATGTGTGAAGTCATGATTACTTGAGAAGTCATAAGGGTGATTTAAATTCTAGATACCGTTGTTTCATTGGTTGATTCTTGGTTTTTTTGCCATTCTAGTTCATTAATTGTGTTGAAGTTAATTGATTTAATTTTAAATATGATCAACCACTATCCTTAATATTTTTTGGTTAGATAATAGGAAAAGCATTATTATTAGTTCTTATAGTCCTTATAGGGTTAATCTATCCTTACCAGTGTTAGCTATAACTACATCAAACGCTTTCAATTAAAATATAAAAAAAATCAATCTCAATCAAATTTTTACGTTTTTGGTATCACTTTAAGGGATTTGGATATTATAAATACTTAATTTCTATTAATCTATCCATCATTTTTCTTTTCTTTTCTTTTTATGTTTATTTGGCTATTCTTATAGCCCTTTTTTTGATTGTGTATTTATAAATTATTTTTAAGATTTGCGTATTCATCATTATAGCTACCAAACATAATAGAAGGATGGATATGATTCTCAAGGGAACTATGGTTTGTCATCACTTATGGCAGTATTAGGAGTTTGAAACGAGAGGCATGGTGATACGTACGTGAAAGCTTAATTTGTATACATGATGTGTTCTCATATTTGTAATGGTGACCACCCCATTCATGAATGTCATACACAAGGTTACATGTGGAAGCATCTAATTTGTATAGGAAAACTAACCTTAAAACATCTCATATGGGAATACTTATAATCTATAGTGAAGCAGTTATCACAACTTTGCATAGAATGCTTAAGTTTCCCTTATATTTCTCCATCATCAACAATAAAAGGAAATGTAATTTTGAGGTTCTCTTTATAAAATTCATTGCTTCAACCAAGTTTTCGCTCTATAAATCTAAAGAGTTTAGCACGTTATCCGTATACACCAAGTCAAATTTGAGGCAACAAAGTAAATACGATATCTATAAGGATTGGAGAGGAGCTAGAGGTTAAAGAAATGGAGGAAGCTGTTCCTCAAAAGGAGAAGAAAGAAGAAAAAGAGGATGATCTAAAGAGGCTATAAAGGAATTATTGACAGCCATCTTAAGTACAAAGGTCTCCCACTTCCCACAGAACAAACTGTTATAGTCAATTATTGATTAAGGAGTTTTTCTTAATTCTTACAATTTGTTACTAAAAAAGGAACTAGTGGATGTACTTGATTTTGTTAATTTGATACCATATATCCTCATCATATTACAACAAGTGGCCTATTTATACTCAAATGACCTTCATTTGAGAAGAAGAGTTGAAGCAAGTTGCTGATTATAGATCTAAGTTGAAGAAGAATTTGTGTAAAAGTCCAGCTAAAAGAATCATAAAAAAGCATTTATTGGGAGAAAAACCAATAATTAGGTGTTCTTGATTTTGGTGTTAAAACTCAACATATGGTCCATAATAAAACCATAACTAGTGTGAGAAACTCCTACATCTCACTACAATGGCTCCTTCTTCTCCTTGCTCCCTACCATTTTCCTCACTTTGGCCTTGTTTTCTACGTCTTCTATATCATGTTTTGATAGGATTGAATCATCTTATATTTTCTTATGTATTTCAATGTCTTTTCAATCCTAGCTTTGTGTTTAAATACTCAATTTGTGTTCCTTTTGTGTTTACATATAGATTAAAGGAGTGAACACAATTATATGCTAAAAGGAAGAAGGTTGACAAAGTTTAGAGGGCCATCTATGTAGCAGAGACCATCAAGGGCATCTGGAGAAGATTCAGAGAAGATTAAAGAAATAACCCAAGGCCACGATCATGACAAATATGCCATAATTAGGACAGAAGCTTAAACATAGGGTGATGGGGAGTCAACCACAATTGTGACAGAAAGTAGACAAATTGGCCACAATCGTGGGGATTTAGCCATGATAGTGAAAGAGAGCAAATAAATTGGTTACGATTGTGCACTAAGGGCCACAATCGTGGCCTGTGTGTGGACAAACATAGAGTCGCTTTCGAATTCAAGTTTTCGAGGGACTTTTTGGACTTTTTAGGCACGAAAAAACCTAAAGTTTTACCCTAAATGGGAAATACTACAAAAAGAAAAAAAAGTACCTAAAAGGCTAAGCCTCGAATCTACCACTTCTAGAAAAACTCCAAGGAGAGAGAAGGATTCTCAAAATCTGCCATTTTTGGAAAGCTCGAAAAAGAGAGGAGGAACTAGTAGAGAAGTTTTTGTTATTTTCTGTAAGCTTAGCTAGTCTCTTTCAGTTTCAATGCTTTATTTACATATTCATTCCATTAGTTTATAGCTTTCTTAGTGTTAATAATAGTTTTACATGTTTTAGAATATTAGAATGAATGTTTGATGGATTTTACAATTGAACTTTATGAATTTTGTGAGGAACCTTTATATTATATAAATGGATGTTTGTTCCTACAATTTCCAGCTTTAATCTTAGTTGTTTGAGCTTATTTATGTGCTTTTTCAGATCTGAACTTATCGGGTATTTAAATGTTTAATGTAATATCCCAATACCATAGGAAATATACCCGACATTCTTCAGAATATCCGAGCACATAGCCTACAGGAATGACATGCTAAAACAATCACACTCACTTCATATCTCTTCATAAAGAACTTAAGTATTTAAAATGTTAATATATCTCATTTCATTAACAAAACATATTTTACATTTTCATTTCATTACAAACCATCCATATAGTTAAAACACAAAAACCATCCGTGTTCACACTATTTATACAAAATATTCTACATGAGATGGAAAGCTGAAAGTATTCTACATGAGATGAAAAACTATACAAAAACACTTTATCTAAACTCCTTAGATGATAGTTGACTAGACCTTTGGGTCATATGTTGATCCCAAAATGGATAATATTAGACTCCATCTAGATTGCTTTACAAGCAAGGTCTGCTTTTAGTACTTGAAAATCAATGTTGCAATTTTGATATGTTTTGCGAACTCAATGAGTCAACCATTGTCGATATGTTCACTCAAACAGATCATATATATCACATGAATAAAACCCATCTTAATCAATATAACACATCATATAGATTTATGCCTCATATGTCACATTATTCATCATGCTTCAATAAGCACCTTAACAATACAATCACTTTACTTAATCATTTCAGAAGCACCTTATGAATGTAAAAAATTCATATAATCATCTTAGAATATTTCACTCATTTATCACAATTCTTTATATCACCATCAAGTTCATAGGCATTCACAATGTTATCTCAATATAATTCAACATTCATTTACAAACAATTTCATAAACACATGTAAAGATACAAATGCAAATGCAAATGAGACTCACTTCCATTTTTACTTTGTTGTGACCAAGTGCTTATTTATTGGTAATCTGTCCCATATCCGTTGTAGATACCGGGTTTATTTCAGTATTGTCCCATACCCGTTGTGGATACCAGGTTCATTAAAGGTTGAGCCTGAGGCTCTGTGTCCAGAAATATGAGCTTAAAGCTCTTTTCATATTGGTTGCTCTAGTCACAGCTCCTTTATGTGAACATACATATTTATGTAATGAAGTACAAAATTTTAACTTAATATATCATCAATCATGTTGGACACTCCACCCTCTCAAGACTAGTGCCCGACATCTTAAGTGACATCTGAACACGCATCCCACAAGGGTGATGTGCTCACACCAGTCAGTCACCAAAATTAAACTCATCCCTTCAACTTCAAAATAGATTTTTGAACTCTTCAAATCATAATTTCAAAATGACTTCTTCAAACAAATTGTAGCTTAATGTCTCTAGTTTATTTTGAATTAATAATCACCTCATTTGGAGCTCTACAGATCAAAATATAATAAAAATACAAAAGTATGTTCAGTATAATATCCAATGCATACTCTTTAGACACGTTTTGGTACAAAAGGCATAACTTTCTCTAGAGATGTTGGATTAAGGTCATTCTAGGATGGTTTCAAAGAGGACTTCTAGATCTACAATTCCATGAAGACCTTAAAGAGAGATTTTGCTTCAAAGAGGGTTCAAAATCATAAATTAAAAACCTCTTAGGAAAAGTGTTCACCGCGGCGAACTTTAAAGGTAAAGAACAAAACCTTTTGGGAAAAGTTTGCTTTTGGGTTTGCCATAGCGAACTTTGAAAATTAGATAGAAAACCTATCAAGGATAGTTCCGAAGATTGCCAACACCTATTATCATGTAACGGCCATAACTTTCTCATCTAAAGTCCAAAAATTACAAACTATGTACCGTTGGAGAGCTAAGAGGATAAGCTACAACTTCTATGAAGAAAATTTGTCTAATTCTACCTAGGTCAAGACTTTTTTTCCCCCTAAAGTTAGAACACACTTTTCACCCTTATGAAAAACTTGAAAAAAAATACAATATACAAACTTTAAGAAATCATGAACAAGACACAATCATTTTTCATTAACAACACAAGATGAGAGTTTTACAAATCTTTAATGGGAATTTCAAGCGTCAATACATCGTAATCCAAAAATACATAGTTTACATAAAGTAGAATTGCTCAAAATGCAACTAAAGCCTTTTTTTTACAAAAACTAGCTTAAAATACAAAATAAGCAGAACTCGAAGAAATGCCTTTTACTTGATCACTCGATCTCTTTCTCATCTCCTGAAGATAAGGAGGAATGGGGGGGTGAGATTAAAGCTTGTGGATAACAGTTTTTATAATCAGTAACAAGCACAAACCATTGAAATATTCATTTCCTTTGCATAAATTCACATTGAATCATAAAGCACATATTTTCCAATTTCTCATTTATCAAACAATTCATAAATAACATAAATCACTCATTCATCAAACTTATCAACATATAAGCATATCAAAATGGTTTGGGTGGGTCCAAAATAGAACGTATTACACATTTCCATATAATGATCCTGTGTAGCCGTGAACAGAACGTATTATCGCAATCCCACTTAATGGTTTTGCGTAGCTGTGAATTTAGGAGAGTCGATAAAGGAGCTCCATGTTACTAGCGGGCAGGCGAGAGAAGTCTTTAGTCAAAGTGCGCTTGACTTAACTTATGAGACCACCATAAACTCACATAATCATGCATTTCACATCTTGTAAACATATTGCTCAAAATGACACATTTTTGATACTTGATTTCATAACCATAATATCGTTTCAAAATCATTTTCATTCTTTCATAATCATTTCCGTCATTCATTTCCTAAATCAATAACACAATTTATATACAAACATGTAGCACGTTCTTAAGCATTTACAAAAGGCAATAAATGCATAAGAATAAAGTAGTTGTAAATCATTTATTTCCATTTCTTAAAAGGAAAATTTATGGCTTATTACTTAATTATAAAAATGTAACCCACCTTGAATTCTTTACTTATAGCTTGCTCAAATGTGCCTCTCCTCTTGCTCCCCTTGTCTTTCTTGATTCCCTTTTCATAGGCAAAATTACAAATTCAATATGGTTGCAAAATTGAAAATCCACAAAACATATTTAATAAAATTTATCCTAGAATACATAAACCCATGCATTTTCTAAACTCCAGGGACTAAAACCATTCAAAAAATCCAAAGAATCCAAAATGCACTTACCTTGAATCTTCACCAAATAATGAGTTTCTTGGCTCAAAAGAAAGCTCTTTTCTTCCTTTTCCTTTTTCTCTTTTTGAACAACTTCAAAATCTCTCTAGAAAGCTAAGAAAATGGAAACCTTGCTTGATCTTCTTTCTCTCCTTTCTTTTCTCCCTTTTATTTTCGTTTTCTTCTCCTTTAATAATACAAGACACTCTTTTCTTTCCTTAATACCCTTAATGATTTTGAAATGTCCCTTTTATCCTTTCCTTTATGCCTTATGTCTTTTAACCTTAAGTGATCTTCCAAAAATTCCCTTCAACATTCTTACTACTTTAATATAACTAAACCATTTAATAAAATCATACTAACATTAACATAATAATTAAGCTCCAAAAAATAATATATTAAAACCTCATAATTCATTTAAATCATACCTAATTAAGGAAAACCATTCTAGGGGCTAACATTTTCTTCCCCTCTTAAAAGAATTTCGTCCTAAAAATTCTTACCTGAATCATCGAAGAGGTACAGATACTTATCCTTTACGACTTCCAAGGGCTCCTATGTGGCCTCTTCCACAGAATGGTTTCTCCGCAGGACTTTGACTAGCGAAACTATCTTGTTCCTGAGCACCTTTTTCTTAGTGTCCAAAATCTCCACTAGAGTTTCCTCTTACGTCAGATCATCTCTCAACTGAAACTCAGTGGTTTGAATGGTGTGAAAGGGATCTGATCTATACCTCCTCAATATGGAAACATGAAAGACATCATATATCCATGACAATTCTGGTGGTAGTGTCAACCTATAGGCTAGTGATCCAATCCTCTCAAGAATCTTATAAGGTTCCACATATCTCGGGCTCAACTTGCCCTTTTTGCCAAACCTCATGACTCCTTTCCAAGAAGATGTCTTAAGGAAGACTTTCTCACCAACTTCATATTCCATCTCTTTGTGGTGCGCATCAGGATAGCTTCTCATTCTACCTTGAGCTGCTATAAGCCTCTGTTTAACTAGATTGACCTTGTCAACTGTCATCTGGAGTAACTCTGGTCCCACTAATCTTCTTTCTTCTTCTTCATCCCAGCATATAGGAGTTCTACATCTCCTCCCATACAGTGCTTCATAAGGAGCCATCAGAATGCTCAAATGATACGAATTATTGTAAACAAATTTGACCAATGGAAAATGTTCATCCCACGCACCTTTGAAATCCATCACACATGCCCTGAGCATTCCTTTAAGGATCCAAATGGTCTTCTCAAATTGGCCATCTGTTTGAGGATGAAAAGCAGTGCTAAAATGTAACTTGGTCCCCAAAGCTTCTTGCAAACTTTCCTAAAATCTTGAAGTGAATCGAGGGTCTTTATCAAAAACTATGGAATTTGGAATCCCATATAATCTCACTATCTCATCTATATACTTCTTTGCTAGAACATGCAGAGAATCATTCTACTTAATTGCTAGAAAGTGGGCTGACTTCATTAAAAGATCAACAATAACCCATATAGCATCATGCTTCCTACTAGTATTGGGCAAACCTATGAGAAAATCTATAATAACCCTTTACCACTTCCACTTAGGAATGGACAATGACCTTAACTTGCCTGAAGGTGCTTAGTGTTTGGCCTTGACTTGCTGACACACTAGACACTTACTTACATATTCTACTACATCCTTCTTCATATCTTTCCACTAGGAATGCTCTTTCAAATCTCTGTACATCCTGGTGCTACCTAGGTGCATGGCAGAAGGTGCATTGTGTGCCTCGTCAAATATCTCATCCTTTACCTCCTTGACATTTGGAATACAAAGTCTATTTTCCATAACCATAAGTCCATCATCCCTCACTACCACTTCAGATTTCTTGCCATTTTTGAATTTCTTCTCAAAGCTTGCTCAATTCTGCATCTTGTGGTTGTAACTCCTTAACCTTCTTCTTGAGTATTGGTCTCAGTCTAAAATTAGCAATGATATAATCAAGCTCCTTTTTTTTCAAGCTGATTTTAAGCTTAGCCATCTCTGTCAACAACGACAAATAAATTGTTTGAACATAGGCTATTGAGGATTTCTTACTCAAGGCATCCACCACTACAATTGCTTTGCCTGAATGGTATTCAATCAGCAAGTCATAATCCTTTAACAACTCCAACCACCTTCTCTGTCTCAAATTTAACTCTTTCTGGCTCAGTAAGTACTCAAGACTTTTATGATCTGTAAAAATCTTTGTCTGAACTCCACAAAGATAATGTCCTTAAATATTTAAAGCAAAAATCACTGCTACTAATTCCAGATCATGAGTCGGGTAATTCAACTCATAAGGCTTTAGTTGCCGTGAGGCATAAGCTATTATTTTGTCTCCCTGCATCAACACACAACCCAAATCCTTTCTTAGAGCATCATTGTAAACTATATAACCCTTATCTTCCATAGGCAAAGTCCAGATTGGAGTACTTGTCAATATGTGTTTCAGCTCTTCAAAGCTAAACTTCTGGTTCTTCCTTAATAACCTAGTTAGTAGAGCAGTTATTATAGAGAATCCTTCAATGAACCTCTTATAATAACCAGCCAGGGCTAGAAAACTCCTCAGTTCTACCATTGTCTTTAGCACATGACAATTCAGGACTACTTCAATTTCCCTCATATTAACATGTACCCCATCCTTTGAAATCACACGTCCAAGGAGGATCACCTCATGAAGCCAAAACTCACACTTACTGAACTTAGCATAAAGCTCCTTTTCCCTCAGTGTTTGCAACACTATTATGAGATGTTCCTTATGTTCCTTTTCGCTCCTAGAATAAACCAGAATGTCATCGATAAACACTATGACAAACTGATCTAGATACTCCTTGAAGATCCTATTCATGAGATCCATGAATGCAGCTGGAGCATTGGTCAATCCAAATGGCATGACTAGGAACTCATAATTCCCATAACGAGTACTTAGGACTTCCTTGTTTACATCAGACTATCTGATTCTGAGCTGATGATAGCCTGACCTGAGATCAATTTTAGAAAAGACACGTGCCCCCTGCAACTAGCTGAACAAATCATCGATTCGTGGTAGAGGATACTTGTTCTTAATGGTCACCTTGTTGAGTCTCCAATCATCAATACATAAATGCTGTGTTCCATCCTTCTTCTTAACAAATAGAACAGGTGCTCCTCATGGCAATGAACTTGGCCTTATATACCCCTTCTCTAACAGCTCTTCCAACTGTTTCTTAAGCTCCTTCAACTCAGCTGGAGCAATTCTATGTGGTGGTATAGAAATGGATGCGATATCAGGAGTTAAGTCGATGACAAACTCAATTTTCCTCACCGGTGTTGAACTAGGTAAGTCCTCTCACTACAAGAGTTAAGACATTTAATGACAAATTTTTTATGACTAACTATTGTTTCGTCACAAATAGGAGATTTTTTTTGTGACAAGACAATTGATTGGCACTACTGTTTGGATTTACTGTGATGATTTTTTTTGTCACTTCTATAATAGTAATTGCGATAATTTTTTATCTTTCACAATTAAGTTGTCACTATTAATATATTAATAGTGACAACTTTTCTCTTATCACTAAGTTTTGTCATTAAAAACTATGCAATTTGGCGCCAAAATAATTTTGGCGGGAATAAATTGTAATTATGACAAAACATATGTTAGTAACTATTATTTTCTATTTTTTTGTGACAAAACATAGTTTGGTCACCAATATTTTTTTTTGTTTTGAAACTGTTAATCATCACATAATATTTTACTTGTTGTGACAAAAATTTTGAAAATAAAGATTCAATTAATTAGTGTCTGCTTCATATTGTCACAATAACTGAACTATAATTACGGTTACAACTATTCGTAATTTAGTGACAATTTTTTGTGACTAACTATTTTTGTCATCACAAATACAATATTTTTAGTGCCAAGACAATTGATTGACACTATTGTTTAGATTATCTGTGATGATTTATATGTTTTTCAATAATACAATGGTAATTGTAGCAATTTAGTTTCTTTCACAGTTAAATTGTCACTATTAATATATTAATAGTGTTAAAATTTATTTTATTAGTAAGTTTTGTCACTAAAAGCCTATGAAATTTGGCAGCAAAATAATTTTGGGGAGAATTAATTATAATTGCGACAAAACATATGTTGGTAACAAAACATAGTTTGGTCACTGATATTTTTTCCTTGTTGTGACGAAACAGTTTATTGTCACATAATATGTTCCTTGTTGTGACGAAAACTTTTGTCAATAAATATGGAATTAATTAGTGTCTACTTAATATTGTCGCAATCACCAAACTATAACTATAGTCACTATCATTTGTAATTTAGTAACAATTTTTTATTGCCGAAGTATTATTTCGTCACAGATACAAGGTTTGTTGTGACAAAACAATTGATTGATAATATTGTTTGGATTAAATGTGATGATTTATTTTTATGTCAATAATATAATGAGAATTGTGACAATTTAGTACCTTCACAATTAAATTGTCACTATTAATATATTAACATTCAAACTACATATATTGATAATCCAAAAGTAACATTTTACATATCATAGATATTTGGTATACATAACTTTGAAATTTAATCAAAAAAATCAAAATAATTAAATGTTTAAATATAATAAAAATCTTGTTTCAAAATATTAAGCAAAACTCTTAATGTATTGAAAATTAAAAAAAAGTTCTTGCTAATGCTCAATCATTGTCATCGTCGCTTCCTCATCTTCACTTGCTGAATTTGTTTGATCATCATCCATAAAAGTATCTTCATCACAATCAGTTTCTTCATCTTTTCTAGCACTCATAGTATCAATATTTAACGAATTTCCTTTAACAGTTGTAGCATCTAGATCAGATCTATCGAAAGATGTTGTATCAGTATCATCCTCTAATGTAGATTCATGAAGTGTAAAGCTAAAATTTGCATTTTCTTGGCATGGCTCATCTTTTATATCATCATCAGGATGATCATACAAGTCATGAGGTTTTGTCTTGACAACAACCTGCCAATTGAGCTCCTTAATATCTCTTACATAGTAAACTTGTTCAGTTTGAGAAGCTAATGTAGCACCACACTCTCGTAGGACACGTACCCAACATCCTGAGTGATATCTGAGTGCGTACCCCGCAAGGGTGACATGCTAGGACGATCAATCAGTCAAAATTCATTACAAAACTTTTGTTTCTTTAAACAATGTACATGTATGCGGGAATCATTAATCAAATCGAGCCTACTTTATTTAAAAACATTTCCATTCACAAGTGATACAATAGCCATTTGGGCCCATTTCAAACACAAAAGAAAACTTACAATTATAATGTCATTTTGTTACCAATTCAACCACATACAATTGACATAATTTTTTTGGAACATAATTCAAAAATAAAATTACTAAAGACATATGCAAGTGCAATCTGATTCCGACCCCTAACTCACACTCATTTGCAGTGGTTGAACTCCAATTGATCTAATTGGATAACTCCTCTGAGCCTAAAAAGCCACGTTGCAATTTTTTATGAGTTTTGCGAACTCAATGAGCGAACAATCACTGATGAATTCACCAGATTCATAAACACAAATCACATATTTCGCAACTAATCATGCAGAACATGTATATTCCATAAATTCACACTGTCATGGCACATCATTTAAATTATTGCGAATCATAACATATATAAACAAATACAAATGCAAATGAGACTCCACATTCGTTATTATTGTTGTGACCGAGTGCCTATCACATATCACATATACAAATACTGGTCCATTGGGCTTAGCTAGAAACATATATCACAGAGCATAGCTCTACGTGCAGAATCATATACCATGGAGCAAAGCTCTACATGCAAGCACTTGATACTGGCTACTCCAGTCACAACACCTTTATCTAAGCATGCATTTTATGAAATGCATCAATTCAGAATTTACATATGTCATAATCATTTATAAAGCACAGCCAGAATTTCATAATCATCAGACCTAAGTCCGGCATTCAACTTTTGTTGAGAATTTGCATAGCATAATACAATCAGAATTTCATAATCTTCGGACCTAAGTCTGGCATTCAAATTTCGTTGAGAATCCACATTTCATACAGAATTATCAAACAAATTAGAGCACTTCCAATACAGTCCCAAATATTTACTCCTCAGACTTCAAGTCCAGAAATCAGTAAGAACTCGCAATAGTTCAATAATTGGAAACTTAGCAAATCAAATCAAATCAATCTTAGGAAATTCATCTAGGTTGACTCACAATACGCTCCAAGAAAATATTGCCTGGATGGTCCGGCAATGTCTGATTGGCATCCGATGTGCTCCTCTATAACATACATAACACATTTACAATATATCACATTTTTGCACAAATGTATAAATATTCCTTTATGCACATGTACTTATATAAAATATGCACAATGCATGTTCAATGACAATTCTAGGTTTCTTATCAAATCATTCAGATATCAAAGTCCTCACTAACCTCATTTGTACTTATAATTTGGATCAATAAAAAACAATGTGAAAACAATTTCATAACCTAATTGACCACTTCAGATTTTCTACCCACAAGAGTTTAGGTCAACTTTGCATAATTAACCTGATAGGGTAAATGACATAATTAGGCAACACTTCCTTCTAGAAAGTTGTTCACCAATGTCTTAAGTTTCTAATGACTCCAAGATCATCCAATTTGATTCAGTATTCTATGAGGTATGCTCACTATACCACAGACTGTGTATATTTGAACTTTTGGCTAGTACATGATCATACCTTCTAATTTTGCAATTCATATCTTTCAACTCAGATATCTAAAAGTTGCAAACATAGTACCAACTGAAATCCAAGAGAATAAGCTATAACTTTTCTGAAGACACCTGTGTCTGATTCGGTCTACATCAATACAGTTTATTCAATAACCATAGGATATGATTTCTGTCTCGAGTAGAACTATAGCCTCAGTTAAGGCTCAATTTCAAGACAAATTTTGAAATGCTTATAGATAGAATTAAAACTCGATTTCTTCATACAATTTGTATCCCTATGTCTCTAGTTTACTCCAAATTAAAAATCATCCCATTTTGATAACTATAGGGCAAGATATGGTAAAAATATTAAAGCATATTCGAGCTGTACAAGACAAGACTTTGCCGCTACGAACCAAGGAAATTGGCCCGGCAAACTTTTCCAAAAACAAAAATTTCTTGGGAATTATCAAAGATTGGCCGTGTCGGACTCAAGAGTTGGCTATAGCAAACTAAAAAGAGTTAGCCGTGGTGACCCAAAGAGTGTTGGCCACGGTGAACTTTTACAGAAGACTCGTTTTCCCAACTTTCCAGATTTTATTCCCAGATTTCACACTCCTACAACGTCTATTATGCATTTCTATACCCAAAACAAATCTCTAATTTTTAGCTCATCAATACACATACAATTCAAAAATCCAGATTCACACATAAATACCAAAAATTTGAAACTTCATATTCACTTTCTCACTCTACTGGAATTTCTCATTTTTCTGCATTCTTCCCACATTCACAAATTCAAATCCTCATCTAAGCCATTTGGCACCTGCATTCACCGAAACTCTACTGCTTTACCTTCTCATGCATGTATTCATCTCTAACATTAGTCATCATCAAAATCTCAGTTTAGCAACAAGGTTTCCATCACATTTTTAACAACTCTGCATTAACATCGAAACTACCCAACTTTCTAAACTCATGCATGCGTGCATATATTTACACTAGAAACTAAACATCAGCAGAAACTACTTATTGGATTCATCTATAAATTCCAAAGAGTAACAACAACAACAAAAAGGCACAATCAATAGCTATTCGGTGATGAAAAACAGTGAAGAGGATTCAGTGAAGAACCGACGCTTCAGTAACCTCTTCTTAACCAAAACATAATACTACGTGGGTTCTTTGCATGCTTTACACTTGTCACCCATTAGCAATCCACGTGTCACCGTACATGTAAGCCATTTGTCACAATTATAGGTTGCCACGTGTCATACCATAATTGGCACATAAATTAATACTTTTCTTAAATTCACCAAAAATTCCAAAATACCCGAAATGTACAAAAACTGCCAAATCACATTTAATACACTCCAATTTAATCCACAATTTCCATTTATAAACCAATTTACCAAGAAATGCCAATGAATGCATGTACAATCATATGAATGTGTAAGAAAAATGTGTGTGTCCTAATCAATTTATGCATGATGTGCATTTCCTTAATTTCTCAACAATTTCTCATAATTCACAATTCTCGCCTTAACGTGGGTAACGAGATGTTACAGCTAAAACATATGGTTCATTAATTTTCAATTTGTGTGTGACATTTACCATAGCAAACCCAAACTTGTCAACCTTATATCCACCTTTATGATACACATCCCACCAATCAGCCTTAAATAAAATGGTACTATTTCCCCCATGATAATTTAATTTTGTGATATCTATCAAAACACCAAAATAATCCAAATTGCATGTATTCACATCACCTTTTAAAAAAATTCCACTATTTTGTGATTTCAATTGCAAATCTCTGTCCTTTGTGTTAAACCTCCAACCGTTGATGAGGAAGCTTTTATAACGATAAACTCGCTTGTTCGACCCATAAGCTAAATGCAACAATTGATCACTAACCATTTCACTTCTTTTATCATGCAATTCGGTGACCTATCGTGACTAATGAGCATTAAATATTTATATTTTATAAAATGTTATAGTTGAAAATATATTTATAGTACTTAAATATTTCTTGAATCACTGATGGAATTCTTTTTGATATCTTCTTTCTACATTTCTACGATCCTCCCTCTTGAGTTTTTCTTTATACATGCTTCACATTAAAAATAAGTAAAATATTAGTAGTTACTTCAAGAAT
>JANVCQ010000231.1:11280847-11298278 GCA_025531925.1 Erythroxylum plowmanianum
CTAAATTTATAGCTTAATATTTTATAAACTAATTAACTAATTTTATTTTTATTTATTTTGTAGGAAACAAATCAACAGTGAACTTCATCTTGAAGAATAGCCAAAAAAATTTTCCTTAGAGAGTTTTAGCTTAAATTAGTACCTAGTAGTTTGAGATAATTGTAATAAATAATTTTCTTAGATATTAAAATTTCCAATTTAATATATTGAAAATTAAAATTTTATACATTTTTGATGATTTTTATATATTTCATATATACTAATAATTTTTATTTGCTTGTCTAATAATATTTTGGCACTAAAAATCCGTATCATTTGTGACGACTTCTATTTTATAGCCACTAATGCAAAAATTTGTATCGATTAAGTAATTAAATTGTTAAATTTAATAATATTATTTGCGACATGAACACATTAGTGATAAATTTATTTAACATATATTATGTGTTTAGTGACAACATTATTGTAATATATAACTTTCATACTTGTGACGAAATCTTTTACACAATATAGACACTGATGCAAATTTCTTTAACAGCTAGTGTAATTTCGTTGATGAATTGATGGTTTCATTTGTGATAATAGTAAACATAGTTAGTGACAATACTTTTTGTAAGAACCAATTTTCATTTTTGTGACGAAATTATGTTGACACTTTTTTATTAAAATATTAGTGACCAAGAAGCAATGGACACTGATAAAAAAATTATTAGTGACAAATATTTGGTCATTATTTATAATTATTTTAGTGGCGATAATGTTGTAACAATTAAATGAAGTATTGTTACGACTTCATTCGTCATTACTTTATATTATTTGTGTCAACAAACTTGTCATAAATATGTGAAGTTGCTGTGACCATATAGTGTTATCACACATTCCATATGTTTTAGTTTGGACACTTTTGTCACAATATAATGAAGTATTGTTACAACTTTATTCGTCACTATTTTATAGTATTTGTGTCGAAAACCTTGTCATAAATAAATACAGTTGTTGTGACCATATAATGTTGTCACATATTTGATAGGTTTTGGTGTCAACAATTTTGTCACAATAAAATGAAGTAGTGTTACTACTTAATTCGTCACTACTTTATATTATTTATGATGATAAACTTGTCATAAATATTTAAAGTTATTGTGACCATATAGTTTTGTCACACATTTAATAAGTTTTAGTGTCAGTATTAGTGTCACAAAAGTTTTGCATAATTGTGACCATTGTTTAAATCAGTCACAATTTTATTAGTCACGAAGGTATTTGTGATGGGAGGTGACGATCTCAAATATTAGACACTATTAATAATAGTGACAAATATTACTGCTTTAGTGACAACTTTTACTTTCACTAAAAATACAATTTCTTGTAGTGTCTGAAAACACGTCTGGAAACTCCCTCACAATCGGAAAATCTTCTAACTTCCCTTCATTCACATCGGTATCCACGACGTGTGCCAAGAAGGCTTCACACCCTTTTTTCATAATCCTGTCAGCTAACAATGTTGAAATCATTCTAGGTGACAACATTCTTCTGTCTCCTCTAAAAGTCACCTTCTCTCCATTGCCAAAGTGAAATTCTACGTCTTTGAGACTACAATCTAACTTTGCACAATATTTTTCCATGCAATCCATACCTAGTATATCATCTAGACCTTTCAGCTCTAGAGGCAATAAGATAATTACTAGTCTAGCACCTTCAATAACCAATTGACAATCTCTATATACTTGACTTATTACTACCTTCCTCCCTAAAGGGGTACTAACAATCAGGGGACTATCCAATGGCACCAAATTCACATTATGCAAAATCATGCTTACAGAAACAAATGAATGCGTGGAGCCAGAATCAATCAAGACATATACTTTAGAATTAAATAACTGAGCCATACCCGTGACAGCTTTAGATGCAACTGTAGCTTCCTCTCTAGTTATGACGAACACTTTGGCCTTGCCTGACCCCTTGGTCTTCTTGGAGGAATAACCTTGCTCGTCACTGCAGAATTGCCCACCTCAGTGATTAACCTGGTTTCCACTGTTTCTGCTCTCCTTGGGGCTTGCAACTGCGGCCCCTCTTGCCTTGTTACTTAGCGACAGTCCCTGACCATGTGCCCTTTCTCTCCACATTGAAAACATGCTCTAAGTAACTTGATGCACTCTCCCCTTTGAAGCTTCCGACAATGCTCACATTGGGAGTTTATATTCCTACTCCTCTCCACCGTGTTATTGCCTCCCATAGTGGAGGCTTGTACTGAAGCTGCTCTTGATTGTTTTTTGTTAGTAGAGGCACTACTCCGCACCTCACTCTATGTATGGAAGCTCTTCATACCACTCTCAGGCATTGGAGCACTCATCATCTTCTTGGAAGACTACTTCCTGTTCTTCCTCTTCTTATTCACTTCATATTTTATATTCTCCAGTTTCTTAGCCTAGAGTGCAGCATCTACCAATTACTAGTAGTCACAAAAATTGTGGATCAAGACTTTCTCTTAATCCCCAAATGAAGAACTCCCTCAAACTTGTGACACTTATCCTTCTCGTTCGCAACAATGTTTGCCGCATACCTTGAGAGCTAGGTGAACTTCAGCTCATACTCACTCATGCTTATATCCTTCTATGTGAGATTCAAAAACTTCCTGTCCTTCTCTTATACATAAATGCTTGAGAGGTACTTTTTTCTGAATACTTTCACAAAGTCTCTCCATGACAATGTCGGAGGCATAACTTGACTGTGGGGTACTGATTCCCACCAATGAAATGCATCCCCCTGTAGTAAGATGACTGTATAGTCTAGTTTCTCTTCATCAAAGCACTTCTTCTGAAGAAGGACTCTCTTGGTCCTCTTCAACCATGCCTCAGCCTCTTATGAATTTGTAGTACCATTGAAGTCTACAGCTCCATACTTGCGAAGCTTATCATACTACCCACTCCTCTCAACTAGAGCTTGCACCGGCCCTTGTGACCCTTGACCCATGACAAAAGTGAAAACCTAGGCAAAGGCTTGAAAAAATTGCGGATCCATAGTAAGCATAGGAGAAGGAGGCAGTGGCACTTCATGTTGTACACTAAGTGCCTCGAAATCAGGAGCAAAATATGTCCCTGCATCTTACAAGACATGGGATTCATTCATGCTCCCTTGGCAAGAATGAGATCGAGTCATAGCTCCTCGAGTTCTCTTTCGAGGCAACATAATTACTCCAATTTTAAAACCATTTAAAATATTTAGTTCATGCAAAACTAATTTCAAATTTTATAAAAAGAATTCAAATCGTGTGAAACAATTCAAAACAATGTATGCTATTCATTTAAAATAATGCATGTTCATGTCAGGTCTTAAACTACCCATTCATACCTAAGATGCTCCTAAACGTAGTCTTACAACTAGACCTAAACCTAGTTTCTCTGATACCATATGTGTTGGACATCCCACCCTCACAAGAGACATGCCTGACATCCTAAGTGACATCTAAACACGTATCCCATAAGGGTGGCGTGCTCACACCAGTCAGTCACCAAAATTAAACTCATTCCTTCAACTTTAGAATATATTTTAGAACTCTTTGGATAAGAATTTCAAAATGACTTCTTCAAAACAATTGTATCTTAATGTCTCTAGTTATTTTGAATTAAGAATCACCTCATTCGAAGCTCTACAGATCAAAATATCATCAAAATACAAAAGTATGTTTAGTAAAATATCCAATTCATACTCTTCAGACATGTTTTGGTATAAAAGGAATAACTTTCTCTAGAGATGTCAAATTAAGGTCATTATAGGATGGTCTTGAAGAGGACTTCTATATCTACAACTTATATGAAGATCCTAAAGAGAGATTTTGCTTCAAAAAGGGTCAAAATCATAAATTAAAAACCTCTAAGGAAAAAGTGTTCCGCGACCAACTTTTCGGCTTCGTCGCGGCGAACTTTGAAGGTGAAGAACAAAACCTTTTGGGAAAAGTTCACCGTGGCCAACTTTTGGAAGTTTGCCGTGGCATATTTTTGGGTTCGTCGTGGTGAACTCTGAAAATTAGACAGAAAATCGGTCAAGGATAGCTTTACAGGATACCAACACCCGTTATCATGTAACGACCATAACTTTCTCATCCGAAGTCCAAAAATTACAAATTATGTACCGCTGGAAAGCTTAGAGGATAAGATACAACTTCTATGATGACAACTTTGTGTAATTCTACCAAGATCAAGACTATTTTTCTCCTAAATTTAGAACATACTTTTTACCCTGGAGTCACAATTATGTCAATATCGATTTAGAGAAATCAAGTTTAATCAAAACAATATGAACAAAACATATTTCTAATTGAGGTCACACATCTAGGTTACTCATAGTACACTTCAGTTAGCTATTGCCTCGATGAACCGACAATATCTGGATGGTGTCAGTCAATTTGTGCCTCTAAATCAAGCAATACACATATGTACACATCATTACTTAATCAATTAGATAAATGCTCAAATTACACATGTATATGTGTCGTGTTCAATGCATGCTCAATTGATCATTCAAGGTATGTAACCTTATTCATAAATCTTAATCATTTATACATCATGACTTATACATCATTTAGTTTGCAATTAGGTTTATGCCTTAAGTAAACTTTATCACTTTCCATTCATCATTCATAAGTTCATCAATCTTTTCCTGTTGGACCCCATTTCCAGAGCCCAACGTTCAGAGTCATCATACGTGAGCATATTACCCTGTAGGGTTATTTCAAAATACCCTCATTAGCCATCATCCTAAAAGAGTGGTGTGCCCACACCAATCAATCACCCAAAATTACTATTTGACTTCTTCAATTCAATTATAGCTCTAAGTTCTAGTTTAATTTGAAGCAAGAATCATCTCAATTGGAGCTCTATAGATAAAGTTATGCTTAAGAAACCGAAGTATGTTTGTACCCCAATCATGATCTCTCAACCGACCCCTCACTATCTTTCCAACAATATTTTTCAGATAAAAACCAAAAGCTACAAATTTTTATGGACAGGTAGAAAAATGTGTTAGGAATCTATTTCTTTAAGAATCACTCCATTTGGAGGTCGGATGATGAAGTTATTGCCAAAAGAGTCAAACATATTTATATCCTCAATCATACAGTACCTATCTTGGAGAAATTGGCTTAACTTTCTCAAGAAACCTTGAATTGAGGTACTTATTAGACAGTTTGAAAGAGGACTTCTAGATCTATAACTTTCATGAAGACACAAAGCAAGATTTTGCCATTTAAAGGGTCAAAAATGAGTGTACAATACATGTCTGCCTAACAGACATACATGGGGTTGGGGGCCACTTTAGACTCGAGAAGGTCCATATGGGTGATGATGGGCATAGACCCAAGAAGGTCCATTTAATAGACCTAAAGTCTGTCTAACAGACATAGGGGTTTCCCAAGCCCCTCCAAACCCTCTCCAATGCTTCCTACATCCATTCTAACATTTCTTTCACTCATAATCTTCCCAAATTCGCTTCTTCTAATGCAATAACACTCCTTAAACATTCAATTACCAAAACGATTTCATAAATCTCCCAAATTTCAACTCCAATGATTCATCACATACAAAAAATTATCATCTTTCACTATAGTTTTTATGATATACATCCTATGCAGCATTACCAACTTATAATGCTCATATCTCTCAACTCCGATATCCAACATTTACATACTTTATAGCGTTAGAAAGCTAAGAGGATAAGCTACAACTTTTTAGAAGACAACTTTGTCTATTTCTACCTATATTAATATAGTTGCCCCCTGAATTCAGTACATAATTCTTACCCCTATGAAAACTTGAAAATGCAATATAAAGACTTAGGAAATCATGAGCAAAACATAATGCATATGTATTTCATTAACATCAAAATATAGGATTTTTACAACACTTTTATGGGCATTTCGAGCTACCTTACTTCATAAACAAAAATATAAAGTTTAAATAAACTAGAATCGCTCAAAATACGGCTAAAGCCTTGTTTTACAAAATCTAGCTTCAAAAACAAAATATGCAAACTGGAGTGATACCTTTACTCTCGACTCGATCACTCAATATCTTATTCACCACCTGGAGAGGGGAGGGAACAGGAGGTGAGCTCGAAAGCTCGTGGGTAACAAGTTTATAACTAGTTATAAGCAAAAACCATTAAAAACCTTCATGATCATAGTAAATTCTCATTGAATTATAAAACATAAATTCTCAACCTATTGAGCCAATTCACAACCACATAAGTCATACATCCATCAAACTTGCCAATACATCCCAATCAATTAAACACATTATAATCAATTAAACACATAAGAATGGTTTGGGTGGATCCGTAACAGAATGTACTACACATTTTCCATAAGGGTCTTGTGTAACCGTGAAAAAAACATACTATCACAATCCCACAAAATGGTCTTGCGTAGTCGTGAACTTATGGGAGTCTGTGAAGGAGCTCCATGCCACTAGCGGGCAGGCGGGAGAAGCCTTTTAATCAAGTGCACTTAATGGACAGAACAGACCAACACATACCCACATATCATGTTATTCATGACTTGAAAAGCAAATGCCTAAATGACATATTTTGAAAACTTGTCTTTCATGAGCATGAAATATTTCATATGCAATTCCATCATTATTTCACACTTCATCAACCAAAATCCTATAACAATCATAAAGCCATTTTCCAAATCATTCAAAACCAACAAATACAACAATTATGAAGCAATTTGAAATCATTTCCATATCACCTTTTAATTCATTCACAAAATTCATATACAAAAACATGTGGCACATTCTCAAACCATTTTAAAAAAGAATAAATGCACATTTTCAAAGTAGTTGGAAATCATTTAATACAATTTATTTGAAAAAAACTTTAATGGTTTATTAACTCAATTATAAAAATGTCACCCACCTTAATTTTCTTGCTTGAAAACTTGCTCAAGGATGTCTCTCCTCTTGCTTCTCTTGACTCCCTTCAACATTGACAAAATCCCCATTCAAAAATGAATTCCAATTGGAAAATCCAAAGAACCATATGCATGAAATTGACCTCAGAATACTTAAACCCATGCATTTCCTAAGCTATTTGAACGAAAACTGTTCCAAAAATCCAAAAGATTAAACTTCAACTTACCTTGAATCTTCACCTCTTGCTTCTCTTGCCTCTCTTGACTCCCTTCAACATTGACAAAATCCCCATTCAAAAATGAATTCCAATATGAAAACCCAAATAACCATATGCTTGAAATTGACCTTAGAATACTTAAACCCATGCATTTCCTAAGCTATTTGAACCAAAACTCTTCCAAAAATCCAAAAGATTAAACATCAAATTACCTTGAATCTTCACCAAACAATGAGTTTCTTGGCTCTAATGGAAGTTTTAATCTTCCTCTTCCTTTTTCCCTTCTTGCACAACCCCAAAATCCCTCTTGAAGGTTAAGAAAAATTGAAACCTAGTTGACCTCCCTTCTTTCTCTCTTTTTCGTGCTTCTCTCTTCTCTCTTTTCTCATTCACATTTTTGGTTTCTTCCAAATGCAAGACAACAATTTTTCTCCCCTTTTATACCCCTAATGATTGCACAATGTCCATTTTGCCCTTCCTTCAATGCCTTAAGACTTTACAACTTAAGTGATCTTCCATTAATGCCCCTGATGCAATCTTACCACCCTAACACTTTAATTCAATTAACCTATGTCATATAATCTTACTCTCATTAACATAATTAATAAATCCAAAATAAATTAATCTATCAAGACCTCAAAATTAATTTAAATCATGCTTATTCATCTAGGAAAAAAATTCGGGGGCCATCATTTCCTATTATTATACATTCGTACAATTTCCTCAATTCTTATTCAATTATACCTAATTCACCATACTCATATTATTTGGATCTCATTTGCATTCATTAAAAAAAATCTTTATACTATGAATAACTCATATTTTACACTTATCCTTGAACATACACAAACAATTGTTACTTTAAATCTGGAATTTTAGTAAGCTAAATCTATACATTCACCAAACTTTTTCCAACAATATGTTTTCATACATTTACTCAATTCTCATTCATAATTACCCCATGTTCTTCAATGCTCATTCATCCATACCATATACACATTTCTCATGGTCTTAAGATCATGTTTGCATTAAAAGAACTCTTTTATTTATTTAACAAACCGTAATTTTCCATATTTGAAATCAACCACATCAAAACAGTCCCTTCTTTAGGTTATGACTTTCAATTAACTACATAAAATTATCAAGATATCTTCTGGTCAAACTGCTTCACAGAAGCATTAATAAGAAATCAGTAATCAATTTTCATGCTTTATACTTTGACTAATTCGAGCTCTAAAGTCCCCAAAAATTAGGAAATTATATAAGGTTACTACAGAGGGGTCTGTCACAGGTAGTATTAGAAAAAAGCATAACTCAAGCTCTAGTTAGTATTTTATCAAGGAACTTTCACATAGGTCAAAATAAGACCTATATCTACACCTTTCATTCTTTGAGTTTCTTCAAATTCATGCCCTAAAGATATGTAAAGTAGATCGAAATAGGAAGATTAAAATGAAACCAGAATTTCGACCTACAACTCTAATTTTCCATATTCCAAAACACTTTAATAACACCTATCACCATGAATCCACCTTCATTTATACATCAATTCTCAACCTAAATCATCCATTTAACATTCTATAACCTACTATATTTGTCCATGAAAAAATAGAATAGAATAATATCCAAGTTCATATAGAAATTTCCAGCACAATCAGTCATTAACATCATTCACAATTCATCCTAATTCATCATCATCAATTCTCTATTGTAACATACCATAAACACTAATATTTTACCTACTTGTTTAGTTCTAATCCCAACTCAAAAATCACTCTAAATTAGTACTCCAAACATGCAGAATCATCACACATTCAAGGTGGAACTTGGATGGATTTCAAATAAGTTCAATGAACAACAACAATATGATCTTTTACTTAACTTTGTGAAGGTAAAACATGAATTATTTGTGTAGATATTGGACATGATCTTAAACAAACACCGGGAGGTGAAAGAGAAGAGTGTTTTGGTGGTGTGTGAGATAAGGGAAGAACAAGAATGAGCTTAGTTATAGTTGCTCTTACACCTAAGGTGTTAGGTGTCACCTTACTATAATGGCATGTGTCACCAAATTAAATTGCCATATGTCTAAAGCCATGTACAACATTTATCAAGTAAATACGCTTCCATATGTCACCAATGATGCTAAGTTATATTTCATGTAATCATAGTTGCCAATTGATATCAATTTACTAATCCGTTTGTCACACAATGATCAATGCCAAATGTCACTCAATTATAGGCTTAACATCCTAATTTCAATGTATCAAATTTTCTTACTACTTAGAATTTTTCCTAGACCAAATGTACATTTAATTCCTCAATTTTACAATCATATCAATTAATTCCAAATTCACTATTTGTAATCAATTAAACCAAAATTCAAGGTATAAACGTTTCACAATTCACATCATGAACATTTTAATCTTTACATACCTCGAAATGAGTCAATTGAGTGCTTATGCATTCCTTGCGATGTGTACAAAATCCTAATTCATAATTCATGTATGTATGCTAATTATATGCATATGAATGAAATGCAATTTGTGAATTCCCGTTGACAACTAAATCTCTAACCCTCAATATAGAGATCGGGTTATTATATTTAATGGTTTATGTTATGGATTTTCGCTTATTTGTGATGCTTTGGTTTAATTTATGTTTAATAGTTAGGATTTATGCATGTTCTTAGATTCATGATCAATTAATTTGTGTTTTTGTGCAAGTTATGTGTGTTGGAAATTTTATTTTGATGCAATTAGTATAGGTTTTGTAATTTGTGTTATGATTAGTTATTTGCTAGCATAAAGAGTTTTAATTTCTATTAAGTTAGTGTTGAATTTCAATTTTGTTACTTCCTTTATAATTTCTAGCCTTGAATTTTTAATTAAGGTTTTTGTTTATTTAATATCTATTGTGCTTAATATGAACATGTGTGGAGATACAGTCTAGCAGTTCCTTTTGATCCTAGAAAACGTATAAGGATGAAGGGATGGAAATTGTGAGAATGGAGTTGAATTTGTCTTAAATTTGTGCTTGTAGGTCTAAGTTGGTTTGTGATTTAGGATAAATGTCATGAATTAGGAATTGCTTATAGGTTTGATCAACCTTTAGGTAACTTTCTAATCCTAAGGCTAGGGATGAGCATATGACATGTAATAGTCTATAGTGATTCTCGAAAGTAGCAATAGGTTAGTTGAATTTATCAGGATACTTAATCAACTTATCTAGGATCTCATACCTTTAGGTTCCACCTTCCAAGCTTATGAGTAGGTGGCCTAAGTTAGTTGTTTCTTAGTACCTAATGCATCTAAACTATTAAACTTAGAGAGCTTATTCTAGGTTATAGTGGAGATCGGGGCATTCCTAGATGTTATTACTTTTGCCTATTTTAAGGAAATTAAGGGTTCGAAAGCTTAATTGAGTCCATTAGCTAACTCCAAGATGAGAGTGAAGTAAATCACTTGTTAATATAGAAATCACGTATAATATGTAGAATACATAAGAAGGGGGGTTGAATTGTGTTAAATCGTCTAAGATATTAATCTATAACACTTTCTTGAATTTTTTTACAAATTCATATGATTACAAATCAATTCACTTAATTTAATGTATAACACAACAACGAAAATTATTATCTATTCTTCTAACAATAAGAAAAATAAAGAGATAAGGTTTACATAATATGACACCGTGATTTATATTGGTTCATCCTTAACCTTGGGCTACATCCAGTCCTCAGAGTTTATCTGAGATTTCACCATACTCTTCAATGTTACAAGTATTATTTCTACACTTGCAGAGCCTCATCAGGTCTCTCTCACAAAATATTCTTTATCTACTTCCTTAGCCTCTCCAGGCTCTAGCCTTTCTTTCGCTTGGAAAGATATTGTTTGAACTTCACATTACAGATGTATTTGCTCTCTTTCTTTCGCACTTGAGTATAAAGTTTCTCTAAGTAAGTTTTGTACAATCAAATTTTCTCTCTTGTATTGTTGTTTTTTTTGTTTATAACTATAACTAATATTTTTAACCTAAATCTTCAACTGTCTTCTTGAGAAATTTGCTTTTTGAATCTTCTAGAAACTGTTATTAGTTCAGTCCTGTAACTAACTCTAACTAACTAACTGATTGACGTTCTAGAATATTTTTCATTTGCATCGTCTACTATTATGCTTCATCTAGTGTTATTCTTCGTCTGGTGTTATTCTTCATCTGGTGTCATGCTTCATCTAGTGTCACGCTTCGTCTGGTCTATCTAAGACGCTTTGTCATATTCAGCTTTTAAGTATCGTCTTGAGTTGACAGTCTTGAGTTTGATCGTCTTGCGTTGAATATGTATCATCTTGCGTTGACTATGTATTGTCTTGAGTTAACTATGTATCATCTTGAGTTAACTATGTATCATCTTGAGTTGATTTTTGTCACTTACATTTTTCTGCGCACTTAACAAACTCATCAAAACAATTTACACACTTTTATGATTATTATTATTTGATTGTCATCAAAATTAATAGAAGAAGAGAAGTCTTCTTGACTTAACAGAGAGTACCTTTTCTTCATATTCAAGGATCAATGAACGTCCTAGAATCTCGAAGATATCTCTAGTAAGCTTCTTTACCATTGTTATTAATACTTTCTAAATCGCTTGATGTTTGCCTTTTTGTTTACATTCTTTGCATCTTAGTTGTCGTTTTTCATCATTTCAAGATGATTTGTTTTCTTTTGTTTGCAACATTTGAAATAACATTTGCATCCCATCTCTTTATGGTTCAACCCTAGCTCGTCATTTACTACAAAATTTGGTAGTTAGGAATTTTATATTTGGTAGTTAGCGATAGGCTATCACATTTCCTTCATGTCTTCTCCTCGAGTCTTCTTCTCTTCTCTCCCTTACTTATTTTTTGCACTTACTTGCTTCTTTCCTCTAGACAACTAAAAGGACTACATTGTAATTTTCCACTTTCCCTTCATCACAGTTTACTATTTTTAGAAGCTAATTTAGGAACTTTTTATTAAGTCAAGAAGACTTCACTTCTTCTATTAATTTTGATGAAAATTAAATAATAATAATCATAGAAGTGTGTGAATTGTTTTGATCAGTTTGTTAACTGCGCAGATAAATGTAAGTGACATAAATCGTCAACTCAAGACGATACTTAAGACTTAAGACGATAGTTAAGTAAAAGCTGAATAAGACAAAGTGTCTTATATAAACCAAACGAAGCATACGAAATCTATACAAGACAATGAAATTAGAGAATATTCTAGAACGTCAGTCAGTTAATTGGAGTAAGTTACAGGAAACAACTAATAACGATTTTTAGAAGATTCAACAAGCGAATTTCTCAAGAAGATTGTAACCCTAAAATTTGGTACATGTGAGATCAGAGAGAGATTTAAAAAAATGCATTTCATGATCATGCATCAGATCAGTATACACACATGTGAATTTGATTATTGCACACATTAAAAATAAGTGTTCATGAACTCAATTGACAATTTTCGGGTATAAATGATTATTTTAATGTGAATATGATGTGAACTATGGTTTTGTGTCTTAAAAATTGAGTGGGAATGTATAAGTAGTGAATTAGAATTTTTGGAGAAAATTTGGGAATTTTTTGAAATGTAAGGGTATTTTTGGACTATGAAAAATGCCAAGTGACAGAACAATAGATGAATAGTAGCAGAAATAAATGTCAAATGCCAGTAGGAATTTTAATATGTGACTTCGGGATCTAATGTCATATGTCATTGAAAATTGGGAGATAAATGGAGTAGAAATTGGAGATAAAATGGACTAGTTGTTAAAGTGGACCAAAAGGGACCATGAGAGAGTGACATGTGGCAAGTGACAAGTGTCACTTGCCACACCACTTGTTAAATCACATTTGTATCAAGTGAAATGAAACACACCCCCATTTTGCTCAACTTCTTCATTTCTTCATCTTCCCCATTCCTATCCTTCACCCACGACATTCACTCCCACTCTCATCATGTTGACTTTAGTTCAACACTTTCACCTTGCTTCTTCAAGGTTCGTTGCCTCCCTCTTCTTGTAGCTAAAAGACCTAACCTATTCCACTTCGAAAAGGTGAAGATCGTATATGTGGAGGAGTTAGGGTTTCTTGGTGACTTGAGGGAGCTTTGAGCTAAACATGTAAGTAAACTTTGTTTTTCATGGGTCGTCTTAATAGAAGCATATTTGATGATAGTTAGAGGTAAAAATGGTCATGAAATGAGGATGGGTACATGATAAAAATGTGAATGAGGAATGTGGTAGATTCATGCCTTGTTTTTTTATGGATGATGATTAATGATTCATAAATTGATATAGAGATGTTTTAGAGATAGAATGTAGTGCAGAAAATTTTGAATGTTGAATGGATATTGTTATGTTCTATTTTTGATGGATAAAAACGTGGATCATTGGTTGTTTTAGGAATGGATTGGATTGGCTATGGAAGTTAAAGAAAAGACAAGTATAGTGTCTTGAAAAGAGAAGAATTAGGATGAAAGTTTAGAGAGAAATTGATAATGGTGTATAATGTGTGCTGGAGAAATATTAGCTGTGATTTTTTTCACTGAAAATGCTTCTGTTGTTTAGCCATAACTTTTTCTGTAGTCATCCAAATGAGATGATGATTAAATTATAGACATAGGTCTACATTTTTTATGAAGATATCGAATTCAAATTCTGTCATTAAGAGTTTCTAATTTTGACTTGAAGTTGAGTACTGAGTGTAGGAAAAAGTGCAAAAAAACTGGATACATAATGGATTCTTGTTCAGTTTTCTTGTTGAATTGAAGTGAATCTATTTGGGTGTTTTTGTGGTGATGTAAAATTATTCAAGAACTAAAGAAATGGATTAATGTGATGTCTTGAAATGTGAAGGATCAAGGTGACAGTTAGAAGGGAAATGAAAGCGGAAATAAAGTTCAATATGTGCAGAAAATGGATGATGAATGCACATATATGTGTATGTTATGTTATTAGTGTTTATGATCGATCGTGGGCTATAATTTGATTATGGATAATGTGGAGTTGAAAGGGGGTTAGAATAATGGATAAATGATAAGCATTGAATTAGAAATGATAGGTTAAGCATGAGGAATTGAATGTTGTAAGCAAAGAGTTAAAAATATTTTGATCCGAAATGTCCATGAATTTACTGTATCAATCTGGGAAGATTTTGACAAAATTGTCTTCATAAAAGTTGTAAATATTTCTTTTATCTTTCTATTTATATAAAGGTTGCAAAATTTGGAGTTTTGGATCAAAAGTTATGGAGTTTTAAAGTTGAGATGTTAGTGAAGAAGAAGTAGTTGCACGACGGTGACTTTTAAGATTATAGGTGAAAATCACCGTGGTGCAAAAGTACGATGATGACATTGAGGGTTAGCCAAAAAACACCATTGTGCAAAAGCACGACAGTGACTTTGGAGATTCGATAGCAAAAATCGTTGTCGTGCAATTGCACGACAGCTTGCACGATAGCGACTTTGAAGTTTTGAGAGGTTGATGAACATCCATAACTATTTTGACTATAACTTATTCATCTGACCTCCAAATGACCTGATGTTTGAAACATTGGATTAGCAAGACATTTTTCTACCTCTTCAAAAATTTTTGTAGTATTCTGAATTGAATTGAGAAATATTGATATAATCAAATTAAGGGTATCGGTTGGAAGTGCATGAACTGGATATTTACTGAACATGTTCCAGTATTTTGAGATATCTTGATCTTTAAAACTCCAAATAAGATGATTTTTAATTTTGAGTAAACTATAGATATGGGGCCACAAAGTGTCTTAAAAAGTAGAAATATGATTCAACCTCTAAGACATTGAATTTCTGGATAAAAATTGTGCATAGTACACTATTTTTGAATATGAACAACTCGATAATGTTTGAGGCATATCTTCCAAATTACTGAACCAAATTAAGTGATTTTGGTGTCAATGGAAAGATAAGACATAGAGGAACACTTTTTTAGAAGAGAGTTTGAGCAAATTATTCAGTTTCACCTTCTGACTGAGTATGAATAGTAGACCCAAAAGGGGCATCTTGGAAAAATTAGAAGTGATTCAATGAGAATGAAATATGATTTTAATGGTTTTAGTGAGGCAAAAACCTAAGTATAAATTATACTTAGATGAGTTTTGATATGGGAATGATTTTGTGATGAAATTAAAAGAAAGATACCCAGGACTGTCATTGATCATGCATTATACATTACACATATACATGTGTGAAAAACTGAATCTTTATGTGATTATGCAATTAATAATGTGTGTGCATTATGTGTTTTGCATAATGATGATACGGGATAGAACATTTCCATCAAGATGATTTCAAATCATGGAAGCTAATGCTAATTTGGAGTGTATTGTGAGTAGACCTAGATGGTGTCATTTCATTGTTTGTTTTGTTTTGTTTGATTTTTGTATTAATTGAATACTGAATGTCGATATGAATGAGTCTTGATTGTTGATTCTGGACAGAAGATTCGATAATTGTGATGATTGATGAGCTATTAAAGTGCTGCTTGCATGTTAATGAGAAGAACTAAGTGTATTTAATGTGATTATTAAATTGTGTTCTGATTGTGCATTTGCATGTAAGTGAAAGTGTGATTTTTCAACTTAATGTTGAATGTCAGACTAAGGTTCGATGATATGGGAATGAGATTGAATGGGAACATGCAAATGTGATTGGTGCATTCCATTGCATGAATGTGTGAAATATAATGACAGTTGTGACCAGAGTAGCCAACGATCAGAGCTTAAAGATCAACGAGTGAAAATGAGCCTCGAGTTCAAACCTAGTTCAGAGCCTCAGGCTCGACGTTTAATGAGCCCTATATCTCCCAAGTGGATAAGGGACAGTTATCAATGAGCTCTATATGGGACAGTTTAGGCACTCAGTCACAACAAAGTAACAAATGAAAAGTGAGTCTCAAGTGCATTGCATATGCATAAAATGAATGATTAAGTGAATTAAATGTGAAGTGTGAAATTGAATGTGAAGTGTGAAATTGAATGTGAAATGTGAAATAATGTGAAATGTGAATTATATGTTATGAGACTGGGTGAGCCATCAATGATGGTCACTCATTGAGTTTGCAAAACTCACCCAAAATTTGCAAATATTTTTATGACTCAAAAGAATACCCTGTTAGGCAAACGGTAGTATCCCTATAACATACAAGTAAAAAATAGAGGTCGGGATCAATTGGTGTCTGCAATAGTATTTCCTTTATTTTTGTATCACATTAGGTCTTCCTCAATTATTGTGAGTTGTGTATCCAAATATTTTTGTTTTGAAATAAAATTCCAAATCGAAAATGTTTATATATTGTTCTTGAAATGTAATGAAAATTTGACAATTATTTTATATTTGTAATGGGCCCAAATGGCTATTGAATTTTCTGAAGATTGTATTGCTATGATTGGAAATGTTTATGAAATATAGTGGGCTTGATTTGGTTATCGATTTTCGCGCTTTATGTTTGTGGTTTAAAAAAAAAGAACAAATTTGTGAAAGATTGAGTGCTCTAGCATGCCACCCTCACGGGGCATGGACTTGGATATCACCAATCGATATCGGATTTGGGTCTTGCGGGAGTGGGGTGCTACATATGTGATATCAGAGCCCAGAAGTACTATCTTATATGGACAATTTTGAAATATGTGTTAAGTCACATGCATTCTAGTCATGTCATAGAAGATGGTAGCAACTGATCCCTAGTCTGAGTGATAAGCATGAGCATTTGTTAAGAGTTTAAGTGGATAGAAATAGTGAAGAGAATGATGATCTATCATAATGTGAGAAAAAGAAAGTTTGTGGATATTTAGAAATGAGAAATAGTATCTAGTTCTATATGATAGATAAAGATTCACTACATTTGTATGTGTGATTGTATCATTAAACATGATATCAATATTGTACTATGATGGAATACCCTTGAATGCGATATATAAGTGAATATATTATCGTGGATTGTTTGAGAAAAATAAGGATATAAGTGTAAATGAGGAGATGAAAGTGTACAAGCTAGGTTGAAAAAAAATAAATTTTTCTATGGCCTGGAGAGGTCAAACTTGGACTTGAAATGAATGTCAGATAAATGTGATAATAGTTATGATTTAGTATAAGAATATGCTTGTGAAATTGAGATAAGATTTTTAGGAAGATTATGTATCTATAATTCCGAGTTAATTGCGAACATATGTATGTAAGATGATATATGGTAATTGGAAGGTGAGATGATGATAGCGATACATGAAAAAGTTGT
>JANVCQ010000231.1:11304637-11318067 GCA_025531925.1 Erythroxylum plowmanianum
CAACCGGTGGAGATCTTAGATTCAAAGGAAAAAGTGTTAAGGAATAAGATTGTAAAACTGGTTAAGGTCTTGTGGAGGAACCATTCGACCGAGGAAGCAACTTGGGAACCTTTGGAAGCCATGAAGGAGAAGTACCCTTACCTCTTTATGGACTTAGGTAAGGATTTCGAGGACGAAATTTTTTTAGGAGGGGAGAATTGTGGTAGGAAAATAAGTGCAAACAGGCCCAAGTGGGGCACGAATTGTCAGTTTCTCATCGAAAACTCGTCAATTATAGTCCTGCATCCATGACCGGCACCGTAAGGAGACCATGTCAAGGTCGTGGGTGGTTCCCGTAGCCATGTGTGGGCGTGCTCAGTGGTGGGAAAATCAGCAAAAACAAGCCCCAGCCGGTCACGGATTGTCAATTTCTCATCAAAAACTCACCGATTATAGCCTTGGCCCCATGACCGGGACCGTCGGGAGACCAGGTCGGGGTCGTGGGCACTTGTCATGGCCATCTACTGGCATTCTCGGTAGTGGGAAAATTAGCAAAAACAAGCCCTAGTATGTCACGGATTGTTAGTTTCTCATCAAAAACTGACCGATTGTAGCTCACCCTCATGATCCGCACCATTGGGGGACCGGGATTTGACGGTGGGCACTTGTTGCGGTCATGTGCGGGCATACCTGGTAGTGTGAAAATCAGTGCAAACAAGCCCAAGTCGGTCACAGATTGTCAGTTCCTCATCAAAGACTCATCGATTATAGCCTTGGCCCCAATGACTGGCACCATCGAGAGACCTAGTCAGGGCTATGGACTCTTTCCACAACCATGTGCAGGCATACTCGGTAGTGCAAAAATCAGCAAAAACAAGCCCCAGTCGATCATGAATTGTCAGTTTCTGATCGAAAACTCACCAATTATAGCCTTGTCGATCATGACCGGCATCGTTGGGAGACCAGGTTGGGGTCTTGGCCACTTACCGCGACCATCTACTAGCATACTCGGTAGTGGGAAAATTAGCGAAAATAAGCCCCAGTCGGTCACGAATTTTTGATTTCTCATCGAAAACTCGCCGATTGTAGCCTCACCCTCATGATCGGCACCATTAGAGGTCCAGGATTTGGCAGTGGGCACATGTCGTGACCATGTGCAGGATATTCTGTAGTGTGAAAATCAGTATGAACAAGAACTAGTCGGTCACGGATTGTCGGTTCATCGTCAAAAATTCACCGATTATAGCCTTGCCCCCATGATCGACACCTTCGAGAGACCTAGTCGGGGCCGTGGGCACTTGCCGCGGCTATGTGCGAACATACCCGATAGTGAAAACTTAGTAGAAACAGGCTTAGGTGGGGAATAAATTGGTGGTCTTTCTTCAAAAACTGGCCGATAATAACCTTCCCCCCATGACTGAAACCGTTAGGAGACTAGGTCGTGGCCATAGGCACTTGCTGCGACCATGCATGGGTATACTCGATAATGGCAAATTCAGAGAAGCAGGCCCAGGTGGGGCACAAATTGTTAGTTTCTCATCAAAAACTCGCTGAATATAGCCTTCCCCTATAACCGACATTATCGAGAGACCAGGTCGGGGTCGTGGGCACTTGTCGCGGCCTTGTGCATGCGTACTTGGTAGTGGGAAAATCAGTATAAATTGGCCTAGGTGTGGAACAAATTATCGATTTCTCATTGAAAACTCGTTGACTACAACCTTGCCCAATGACCGGCATTGTCGAGAGAACAGGTCCGGCCTATAGGCACTTGTTGTGGCCATGTTCGGACATACTCGATAGTGGAAAAATTAGTGCAAACAAACCCTAGTTGGTCACAGATTGTCGATTTCTCATCGAAAACTCGCCGATTGTAGCCTTGCCTCTATGACCGACACTGTTGGGAGACCAAGTCGGGGCTATGGGCACTTGCTACAACCATCTGCTGGCATACTCAGTAGTGGGAAAATTAGTGAAAACAAGCCCTAGTCGGTCTCTGGATTGTCAGCTTCTCATCAAAAACTCGCAAATTATAACCTTCCCCACATGACTGACACCGTCGAGAGACCAGGTCGAGGTTGCGAGCACTTACTGCGATCATGCGCGGGCATACTCGTTAGTGGGAAAATCTAGAAAAGCAGGCCCAGGTGGGGCCCAAACTGTTGGTTTCTCATCAAAAACTTGCCGATCATAATCTTCCCCTATGATCGACATTGTCAAGAGACCAGGTCGGGGCTGTGCGCACGTTACGAGGCTATGTGCAGGCATACTCAGTAGTGGAAAAATCAGTGCAAACAAGCCCCAGTCGGTTACGGATTGTTAGTTCCTCATCAAAAGCTCGTTGATTATAGCCTTGCCCTAATGACTGGCACTGTCGGGAGACCAGGTCGAGGCCATGGGTACTTGCCGCGGTTATGTGCAAGTGTACTTGATAGTGGGAAAATCAGGAGAAGCAGGCCCAGGCAGGGCCCAAATTGTTGGTTTCTCATCGATAAATCACTGATTATAGCCTTCCCCTATGATTGACACTATCAGGAGACTAGGTCGGGGCTGTGGGCACGTTACGAGGCTATGTGCGGGCATACTCGGTAGTGGGAAAATTAGTACAAACAAGCCCCAGCCGGTCATGGATTGTCTGTTCCTCATCAAAAACTCGTCGATTATAACCTTTCCCTAATGACCTACACTGTCGGGAGACCAGGTCGGGGCCGTGGGTACTTGCCGCGGCTATGTTCGGGCATACTCGATAGTGGGAAAATCGGCACCATTGGGGAACTAGGATTTGGTGATGGGCACTTGTCACAGCCATATGTAGGCATACTCTGTAGTGTGAAAATCAATGCAAACAAGCCCCAGTCGGTCACAAATTGTCAGTTTCTTATCGAAAACTCGCCCATTATAACTTTGGCCACCATGACCGGCACCGTCGAGAGACCAGGTCAGGGCCATGGGTACTTGCCGCGGCCATCTACTGGCATACTCAGTATTGGGAAAATAAGTGAAAACAAGCCCTAGTCGGTCATGAATTTTCAATTTCTCATCAAAAACTTGCCGATTATAGCTTTCCCCTATGATCGGCACTATCGGGAGACCAAGTCGGGGTCGTGGGCACATGTCGCGACCTTTTGTGCGCATATTCAGTTGTGAGAAAATTAGTGTAAACAGGCCCTAGTCGGTCACGGATTGTTGGTTTCTCATAAAAAAATCACTAATTATTGCCTTGCCCCCATGACCGGCACTGATGGGAGACAAGGTCGAGGTCCTGGGCAATTGTCATGGCCATGTGCGGGCATACTTGGTAGTGGGAAAATTAGTGAAAACAAGCCCTAGTCGGTCACGAATTTTTGATTTCTCATCGAAAACTCTCTGATTATAACCTTGCCCCCTATGATCAGCACCTTCAGGAGACCAGGTCGGGGTTGTGGGCACTTGCTAAGGCCATCTGCTGGCATACTCCGCAGTGAGAAAATCAATGAAAACAAACCCCAATCGATCATGGATTGTCGATTTCTCACAATCGACACCATTGGGGGACTAGGATTTCGCATTGGGCACTTGTCGCGGCCATGTGCAGGCATACTCGGTAATGTAAAAAATAGTGCAAACCAGCCCCAATCGGTCACGGATTGTCTGTTCTTCATCAAAAACTCGCCGATTATAGCCTTGCCCCCAATGACCGGCACTGTCAGGAGACCAAGTCAGGGCCATGGGCACTAGCTGCGGCCATTTGTGGGCATACTCGATAGTGGGAAAACTAGCAAAAACAAGCCCCATTAGGTCACAGATTGTCGGTTTCTTGTCAAAAACTCGACGATTACAGCCTTCCCACCATGACCGGCACCATCGAGAGGCCAGGTCAGGGCCATGGGCACTTGCTGTGGCCATCTGCTGGCATAGTCATTAGTGGGAAAATTAGTGAAAACAAGCCCTAGTTGGTCATGGATTTTCAGTTCTCAACGAAAACTCACCGATTATAGCTTCCCCCCATGACCGACACTGTCGGGAGACCAGGTCGGGGTCGTGGGCACTTCCCAAGGCCATGTTCGGGCATACTTGGTTCTAAGAAAATTAGTGCAAACAAGCTCCAATCGGTCACGAATTGCCAGTTTCTCATCGAAATCTCGCCGTTTAAAGCCTTGTCCTTTAAGACCGACATCGTTGGGAGACTAGATCAAGGCCGTGGGCATTTGTTGCGACCCTTTGTTGGCATACTCAGTAGTGAGAAAATCAGTGAAAACAAACCCTATTCGGTCACGACTTGTCCGTTTCTTATCGAATACTCACCGATTACAACTCACCCTCATGATCGAAACCATTGGGGGACAAGGATTTGGCGGTGGGCACTTATCGTGGCCATGTGCGGGCATACTCGGTAGTGTGAAAATCAGTGTAAACAAGCCCCAGTCGATCATGGACTGTCGGTTCCTCATCAAAAACTCGCCGATTATAGCCTTGTCCCCATGATCGGCATCGTCAGGCGACCAGGTCGAAGCCGTGGGCACTTGTTGCGGACATGTGAGGGCATACTCGATAGTGGAAAAATCAGTAGAAATAGGCCCAGGTGGGGCACAAATTGTTGGTTTCTTATCAAAAACTCGCCGATTATAGCCTTCCCCCCATGACTAGCACTGTCGGGAAACTAGGTTGGGGTCGTGGGAACTTGCCACGACCATGTGCGAGCATATTCGATTGTGGGAAACTCAGTGCAAACAAGCCTTAGTGGGTCACGGATTGTCAGTTTCTCATCAAAAACTCACCGATTGTTGCCTTGATCCCATGATCGACACCATCGGGAGACCAGGTCGGGGCCATGGCCACTTGTTGTGGCCATGTGCTGGCATATTCGATAGTGGGAAAATCAGCGAAAACAAGCCCAAGTCGGTCACGAATTTCTAGTTTCTCATCAAAAACTCGTCGATTATAACCTTGCCTACTTTGATCGGCATCGTCGGGAGACCAAGTCGAGGTTGCGGGCACTAGCCGCGACCATCTACTAACATACTCGATAGTGGAAAAATCAATGAAAACAAACCCCAGTCGGTCACAGATTGTTGCTTCCTCTTTAAAAACTCGCCGATTATGGCTCACCCTCATATTCGACACCATTCGGGGACCAGGATTTGGCAGTGGGCACTTATCGCGGCCATGTGTGGCCATACCCGGTAGTATGAAAATCAGTGCAAAAAAGCCTCAGTTAGTTACGGATTGTCGGTTCCTCATCAAAAACTCGCCGATTATAGCCTTGCCCCTAATGGCCGGCATCATTAGGAGACCAGGTTGAGGTCATGGGCACTTGCTGCAACCATGTGCGGGCATCCTCGGTAATGGGAAATTTAGCGAAAACAAGCCCCAGTCGGTCACGGATTGTCAGTTTCTTATCAAAAACTCACTGATTACAGCCTTGTCGACCATGATCGGCACAGTCGGGAGACCAGGTCAGAGCCCTGGGCAACTACCGCGACTATCTGTTGGCCTACTCAGTAGTGGGAAAATCAACAAAAACATGCCCCAATTAGTCACAAATTTTCAGTTTCTCACCTATAACTCACCGATTATAGCTTCCACCATAACCGGCACTGTCGAGAGACCAGGTCAGGGCCATGGGTACTTGCCGCGATCATGTGCTGGCATACTCGGTTGTGGGAAAATCAGTGCAAACAAGTCCCAGTAGGTCACAGATTGTCAGTTTCTCATCGAAAACCCTCCGATTATTGCCTTGCCCATATCACCAGCACCGTCGGGAGACTAGGTCGAGGCCGTGGGCACTTGTCATGACCATGTGCGGGTATATTTAGTAGTGGGAAAATCAACAAAGACAAGTCCCAGTCGATCACGAATTTTCAATTTCTCATTGAAAACTTGCAGATTATAGCCTCGCCCTTATGACCGGCACCTTCGGGAGACCAAGTTGGGGCTGTGAGCACTTGTCGCCCAATCGATCACGGATTGTCGGTTTCTCATCAAGAACTCACCGATAGCTCATGCTCAAGATCGACACCATTGGGGGACCAGGATTTGGCATACCCGATAGTGTGAAAATTAGTGAAAACAAGCCCCAATCAGTCACGGATTGACAGTTCCTCATGAAAAACTCGCCGATTAAAGTCTTGTCCCCATGATCGGCACCGTTAGGAGACCAGGTTAGGGTCGTGGGCACTTATCGAGGCCAAGGCAGGCATACTCTATAGTGGGAAAATCAAGAGAAGCAGGCTCAAGTGGGGCATAAATTATCAGTTTCTTATCAAAAACTTGTCAATTATTGCCTTCTCTTATGACCGACACCGTCGGGAGACCAGGTCGGGGCTGTGGGAACTTGTCCCGGCCATGTGCGGGCATACTGAGTAGTGGGAAAATTGACGAAAACAAGCCCCAGTCGGTCACAAATATTTGGTTTCTCATCAAAAACTCGCGAATTATAGCCTTGCCCCTATGACCGTTGGATACTCGATAGTGGGAAAATCAATGAAAAAAACCCTCAGTTGGTCACGGATTGTCGATTTCTCATCAAAAATTTACCAATTATAGCTCACCCTTAAGATCGGCACCATTCGGGGACAAGGATTTTGCAGTGGGCACTTGTCGCGGCCATGTGCAGGCATACTTGATAGTGTGAAAATTAGTGCAAACAAGCCCCAGTTGGTCATGGATTGTCAGTTCCTCATCAGAAACTCACAGATTAAAGCCTTGCCCCCCATAACCGGTCGGGTGACCAGGTCGAGGTCGTGAGCATTTGTCGTGGCCATGTGCGGGCATACTCGGTTGTGGGAAAATCAATGGAAACAAGCCCCAATCGGTCACGGATTGTCGATTTCTCAATGAAAACTCATCGATTTTTACCTTGCCCCCAGGACCGACACCGTAGGGAGACCAGGTCGGGGTCGTCGACACTTGTCACAACCATGTGCGGGCATATTTGTTTATGGAAAATCAGCAAAAGCAAGCCCCAGTCGGTCACAGATTTTTTAGTTTCTTTTGAAAAACTAGCTGATTATAGCCTTGCCCCCTATGACCGGCACCGTCGGGATACTAGGTTAGGGCCATTGGCACATCACGCAACCATCTGTTGACATACTCAGTAGTGGGAAAATTAGCAAAAACTAACCCCAGTCGGTTACGAATTGTCAGTTTCTCATCAAAAACTCGGCGATCATAGCTCAACTGTATGATCGACACCATTGCAGGACCAAAATTTGGCGGTGGGCACTTATCGCGGGCACGTGTGGGCATACTTGATAGTGTGAAAATTAGTGCAAACAAGTCCCAAACGATCACGGATTGTCAGTTCCTTATCAAAAACTCACCGATTATAGCCTTGCCACCAATGACTGGCACCGTCGGGAGATAAGGTAGGGGCAGTGAGCACTTGCCGCGGCCATGTGCGGGCATACTCGACAGTAGAAAAATCTGTGAAAACAAGCCCCAGTCGATCACGGATTATTGATTTCTTAACAAAAACTCACCGATTATAGCCAGGCCCATCACAACCGGCACCGTCGGGAGACTAGCGACCATCTACTGGCATATTCGATAGTGAGAAAATTAGCAAAAACAAGCCCCAGTCGTTCACAGATTTTTCGTTTCTGATCAAAAACTCACAGATTATAGCCTTGCCCCTATAACCGACACCGTCGAGAGACCAAGTTGGGGCCATGGGCAATTGTTGCGGCCATCTGCGAGCATGCTTGCCTGTGGGAAAATCAATGAAAACATGCCCCAATCAGTCACAAATTTTCAATTTCTCATCGAACACTCGCCGATTATAGCTTCCCCTATGACCGGCACTGTCGGGAGATCATATCGGGGCCATGAGTACATGCCGTGACCATGTGCAGGCACACTCAATTATGGGAAAATTAGTGCAAACAAGCCCTAGTCGATCATGGATTGTCAGTTTCCCATCAAAAACTTGCCGATTATTGCCTTGCACCCATGACCAGCACCATCGGGAGACCAGGTCGGGGCAGTGGGCACTTGCCGCAGCCATGTGCGGGCATACTCTATAGCGGTAAAATCAGTTAAAACAAGCCCCAGTCGATCATGGATTTTTAGTTTCTCATCGAAAACTTACAGACTATAGCCTTGCCCCTATAACCGACATCATCGGGAGATCAATTCGGGGTCATGAGCACTTGCCGCAGCCATCTGCTGGCATACTCGGTAGTGAGAAAATCAGTGAAAACAAACCCCAGTTGGTCACGGATTGTCAGTTTCTCATCGAAAATTCACCGATTATAGCTTACCCTCAACATTGGGACCATTGGGGGACCAGGATTTTGCAATGGCCACTTGTCGCAGCCATGTGTAGGCATACTCGATAGTGTGAAAATCAGTGCAAACAAGCCCCAGTCGATCACAAATTGTCAGTTCCTCATCAAAAACTTGACGATTATAATCTTGGCGCCATGATCGACACCGTTGGGAGACCAGGTCGGGACACAAATTGTCAGTTTCTTATGAAAAACTCGCCGATTATAGCCTTCCCTCATGATCGACACTGTCAGGAGACCAGGTTGGGGTCGTGGTCAATTATCGTGGTCATGTGCGGGCATACTCGATTATGGGAACATCAGTGCAAACAAGCCCCAGTTAGTCACAGATTGTCGACTTCTCATCGAAAACTTGGTGATTATTACCTTGTCCTTATGACTGGCACCGTCGGGAGACCATGTCGAGGCTGTGGGCGCATACTCGATAGTGGGAAAATCAGGAGAAGCAGGCCTAGGTGAGGCACGAATTATCAGTTTCTTATCAAAAACTCACCGATTATAGCCTTCCCTCATGACTGGCACGATCGGGAGACCAAGTCGGGGCCGTGGGCACTTGTCATGGGCATATTGGATTATGGAAAATTAGTGCAAACAAGCCCTAGTCGATCACGAATTGTCAGTTTCTCATTGAAAACTCTCCAATTATTGCCTTGCCTCCATGACTAGCACCGTCGGGAGACCAAGTCATGGCCGTGGGAACTTGTCAAGGCCATGTGCAAGCATATTCGGTAGTGGGAAAATCAGCATAGATAAGCCCCAGTCGGTCACAAATTTTTAGTTTCTCATCGAAAACTTGAAGATTATAGCCTTGCCCCCTATGACCGAAACCGTAGGGAGACCAGGTTGGGGCCGTGGGCACTTGTCGCAGCCATTTGTTAGCATACTCGATAGTGAGAAAATCAGTGAAAACAAACCCCAATCGGTCACGATTGTCGGTTTCTAATAAAAAGCTCACCGAATATAGCTCACCCTCAAGATCGACACCATTAGGGGATTAGGATTTGGCGGTGGGCACTTGTGGCGGCCATGTACAGGCATGCTCGGTATTGTGAAAATCAGTGCAAACAAGCCCCAACTGGTCATGGATTGTCGGTTCCTCATAAAAAACTCACCGATTAGAGCCTTGCCCCTATGACCGACATCACTGGGAGACCAGGTCTGGGCCGTGGGCACTTGTCGTAGCCATGTGCGGGCATACTCGATAGTGGGAAAATCAGGAGAAGTAGGCGCAGGTGGGGCACGAATTGTCAGTTTTTTATCAAAAACTCAGCGATTATAGCCTTCCCCCATGATCGACACTATCGAAAGACGAGGTCGGGACTACGGACACTTGTTGCAGCTGTGTGCGAGCATACTCGATTGTGGGAAAATTAAAACAAACAAGCCCCAGTATGTCACGGATTGTCTATTTGTCATCGAAAACTCACCGGTTATTTCCTTCCCCCCATGACCAGCACCGTTGGGAGACTTGGTCGAGGCTGTGGGCACTTGTCGCAGACATGTGCGGACATATTCGGTAGTGGAAAATTAGCAAAAACAAGCCCCAGTCGGTCACAGATTTTCAGTTTCTCTTCAAAAACAAGTCGCAAAAACAAGTTGATTATAGCCTTGCCCCTTATGACCGACACCATCGGGAGACCAGGTTGGGGCTGTGGGCACTTGCTGCGACCATCTGTTGGCAAGCTCAGTAGTGAGAAAATTAGGGAAAACTAACCCCATTCGGTTACGGATTGTCAGATTCTCATCCAAAACTCGGCAATTATAGCTCACCCTCATGATTGACACCATTGGGGGACCAGGATTTGGCAGTGCGCACTTGTTGTGGCGATGTGCGAGCATACTCGATAGTGTGAAAATTAGTGGAAACAAGCTCCAGTCGATCACGGATTATCGATTCCTTATCAAAAACTCACCGATTATAGCCTTGCCCCTAATGACCAGCACCATCGGGAGATATGGTCGGGGCAGTGGGCACTTGCCACAACCATCTGCTGGTGTACTCAGTAGTGAAAAAATCTACGAAAATAAGTCATAGTCGATCACGGATTGTCAGTTTCTTATCGAAAACTCGTCGATTACAGGCTGGCCCATCATGACCAACACCATCGGGAGACCAGGTCAAGGCCTTGGGCACTTGCTGCGGCCATCTGTTGGCATACTCTATAGTGGGAAAATCAGCGAAAACAAGGTTCGGTGGGTCGTTGATTTTTAGTTTCTGATCAAAAACTCACCAATTATAGCTTTCCCCCTAAATCTGGCACTATCCGGAGATCGGTCGAGGCCGTGGGCACTTGTCGCAGCCATAGGCGGGCATACTTAGTTGTGGGAAAATCAGCAAAAACAAGCCCAAGTTGGTCACAGATTGTCAATTTCTCATCGAAAACTCACAGATTATAGCCTTGTCCCTATGACCGGCATCTTAGGGAGACCACGTTGGAGTCGGGGGCACTTGCCGTGACCATCTATTGACATACTCAATAGTGGAAAAATTAGCTAAAACTAACCCCAGTCGATCATGGATTGTCGGTTCCTCATCAAAAACTCACCGATTAGAGCTTTGCCCCCATGACCGACACCGTCGGGAGACCAGGTCTGGGCCGTGGGCACTTGTCACAACCATGTGCGGGCATACTCAATAGTGGGAAAATCATGAGAAGTAGGCCCAAGTGGGGCACGAATTGTCAGTTTTTTATCAAAAACTCAACGATTATAGCCTTCCCCCATGACCGACACTATCGAAAGACGAGGTCGGGACTACGGGCACTTGTCGCAGCTGTGTGCGGGCATACTCGATTGTGGGAAAATTAAAGCAAACAAGCCCCAGTCGGTGACGGATTGTCAATTTCTCATCAAAAACTCACCGGTTATTTCCTTCCCCCCATGACCAGCACCGTTGGAAGACTTGGTCGAGGCTGTGGGCACTTGTCCATTATAGCCTTGCCCATTATGATCGACACCAACGGGAGACCAGGTTGGGGCCGTGGGCACTTGCCGCGGCCATCTGTTGGCATGCTCAGTAGTGAGAAAATTAGGGAAAACTAACCCCAATCGATTACGGATTGTTAGATTCTCATCCAAAACTCGGCAATTATAGCTCACCCTCATGATTGACACCATTGGGGGACGAGGATTTGGCAGTGGGCACTTGTTGTGGCCATGTGCGGGCATACTCGATAGTGTGAAAATTAGTGGAAACAAGCTCCACTCGATCACGGATTATCGGTTCCTTATCAAAAACTCACCGATTATAGCCTTGCCCCTAATGACTAGCACCATCGAGAGATATGGTCGGGGCAGTGGGCACTTGCCACAACCATCTGCTGGCGTACTCAGTAGTGAAAAAATCTACGAAAACAAGTCACAGTCGATCACGGATTGTCAGTTTCTTATCAAAAACTCGTCGATTACAGGCTGGCCTATCATGACCGGCACCTTCGGGAGACCAAGTCAAGGCCAGGGGCACTTGCTACGGCCATCTGTGGCATACTCTATAGTGGGAAAATCAGCGAAAACAAGCTTCGGTGGGTTGTGGATTTTTAGTTTCTGATCAAAAACTCACCAATTATAGCTTTCCCCCCAAATCAGGCACTATCCGGAGATCGGTCGAGGCCGTGGGCACTTGCCGCAGCCATAGGCGGACATACTTAGTTGTGGGAAAATCAGCAAAAACAAGCCCAAGTTGGTCACAGATTGTCAATTTCTCATCAAAAACTCACAGATTATAGCCTTGTCCTATGACCGGCATCTTAAGGAGACCAGGTTGGAGTCGTGGGCACTTGCCGTGACCATCTGTTGACATACTCAATAGTGAGAAAATTAGCGATCACGGATTGTCGGTTTCTCATTGAAAACTCAGCGATTATAGCTCACCCTCATGATCGACACCATTGGGGGACCAGGCTTTGGCGGTGGGCATTTGTCACGACCATGTGCAGGGATACTCGATAGTGTGAAAATCAGACAAGTCACAGTCGGTCACGGATTATTAGTTCCTCATCAAAAACTTGCCGATTATAGCCTTGCCCCTAATGATTGGCACTGCCGGGAGACCAGGTTGGGGCTGTGGGCACTTGCCGAGGCCATCTGTTGGCATACTCAATAGTGGAAAAATCAATGAAAACAAACCGCAGTGGGTCACGGATTGTCAGTTTCTCATCGAAAACTAGCTGACTATAGCTCACCCTCATGATCGACACATTGAGGGACTAGGATTTGGTGGTGGGCCTTTGTCGTGGCCATGTGTGGGCATACTTGGTAGTGTGAAAATCAATGCAAACAAATCCCAATCGGTAACAAATTGTTGGTTCCTCATCCAAAACTCGCCGATTATAGCCTTGCCCCCAATGACCAGCACCGTCAGGAGACTAGGTCGGAGTTGTGGCACTTGCTGTGGCCATGTGCGGGCATACTCGGTAGTGGGAAAATTAGTGAAAACAAGCCTCATTCGGTCACAGATTGCCAATTTCTTATCGAAAACCCACCGATTATGTTGAGACCCGATCTGAAAACCGGATTCCAACCAAAAAACGAAATCACGAATACGAAACTGAAGTGCGGAACACAAATCGAAGCGGAAAATCAAGCGAGACATAAGGCGAAACAAACGGAAAGCGAGACAAATCGAAGGCCAAATGAAAAGTAACCAAACGGATCTGAAATTAAACGAGCTAAAGCTAAAGAAACGAAACACAAGCGAATGCACTCACGAATCAAATCGAATGTATCGAAAGCAAATCGTATCACAAAGCGGATCAAATCGAATTACACAAAGCGAATGGAAGAATCGAACTGAATCAAATTCCGACATCTGTGAACAAAGTACAAAGAAACATGATCGCGTTGCGCTGGAAACCCTAAGACTAAACCTATACGAAAATCCGGTATAAATTTTTTTTTCTTTCTTATTCAATTTATTCCATCACATACAAACCTCATAGTCCATTTTTCAGACATTTTAATCTTATTTCTCTTCTTTTTCAATTTATTTTCTTACGAAATTTTGGCAACATAACGATTGCCTTAGACCTAACCCAAAACCTGCAAGGGTAAATAAACACTTCTAAAATGCCCAAGTCATCACACAAAATCATCCAAATCTACCGGACCCTCCGTCCGGGATCTCAGCAGATAAACACACTCCTATATCTAAAACATTTCAACAATCCTCATTCTTTAATCAGAAACATC
>JANVCQ010000231.1:11329478-11346125 GCA_025531925.1 Erythroxylum plowmanianum
ATATGGCTTAAGATAAGTTTGGAAAAGTGTACTTGCGTATAAAGTTGAGTATTGTGAATGGTTTTGGAATTTGTATATGAAATTGTGTATGAGTTTGGAATATACATTTATGATTGATTCTGGGAATGAGATTGAATCATGAGACTAGTAGATGGAATTAGAATTATGATAGTGTTTTAGGACTAAGATTGCGTTTGTTTATGTTGAAATCCCGAACGGAGGGTCCGGTGGATTTTGATTGATTGTGTGATTAAATTAGGGATGATAGAAGTGTGATTTTGATACTTTGCAGGTTTGGGTTAGAATAAATGCAGTCGTTATGCTGCTGAATTTTCGATAAAATTTGGATTAAAAAAAGGTAATTTGGGATTTGTATGGACATATAAGAATATGATCAAGTTTTGAGTTTTGCATGAGGTTATATTTCCAATAGTGGAAATGGTTCGTTTGATTTGAATGAGATTGATTAAAGATGTAAGAAAGAAAAAAAAATTCTACCAGATTTCGGATAGTTTAGTCTAGGTTTCCAACGCGATCGCTTTTTCTCTATTTTTGTTCCCGGATGTCGGATTCAGTTTTTGTTCCGCCGTTGTTTGTTCGTTCCGATTTGGATTTCGCTTTTCGATTTTGTTTCCGCATTTTGCGATTCGATTCGCTCCGTATTCGTTGTGTATATTCGCTTTGATATCCGAGTTGCTTGGTTTGTGTTTTCGTTTTCCACCAGCTTTGCTTCGATTCATTTGCATGTGTTCTTCAATTCGCCTTCGGAGTTGAATTATCCGATGTGCATTCTTTTTGTTTGCGACCACTTTCGTTTCGCCTTCCGGTTGGGATCCGGTTCCCGGATCGGGTCCTAACAATTCCATCAGATAAGATGTAACCCTATTTCTCTAGTTTAATCCAAATCAAGAATTACTTCATTTGGATAACTAAAGAAAAAGTTATGGCTAAAATACCGAAGCATACTTAGTGATCATGTTTCAACTTATAACTTCCAATATTTCACATATAACCCATCTCGTCCTAACTATCATTTCCACTTCATTTCAATTTCAAGAATTATTCTTTTCTTTACACATGAATAATCAAAATTTTTCATTTCACATTTCTAAATTTCAAGAAAAGTTCGGGGTCCAACAACGGGTCAGTAAGCCCATAGATTAGGCCAACCTAGACTCGGCCCAACCTAACCCATTGTCATCCTTACCTAGATTTGGCTTGATCCATTGTTAACTCAAACTAGTTGTATTAATTAAACTTTCATCAAAATCTTGAGATAACGCATATAATCTTAGGTAAAAAATTTGAAGTTTATTTGTTGGGTCTACTAATTTTTTTTGAAAATGAAAAGAAATTAATTGAATAAACAAAGTAGCATACAATAGAAGTCTTACAAAAACCAGCCTAAAACTCTGCCGTTTAGCCCCTCATACTAAAAGTCCTAATCAGAAGCCCCGCAGATAGTAATCTGCTATCCCTGTTTCGACTCCTGCAAGAAAAGACACCAAATTCGGACTTCTGCCCTTGTGTTGATTCCGAAAGCATGCATCGTCTCAACACCCAACAGGTATGGTTTTGACTTCATGATCGTGTAGGTCTGAGGCTTAATCTTCTTTATCTTTTAAAAATTTGTAGAGATTCCGACGTCCGATGCTCAGATCTTCGAATACCCACCCACGCTAGTAGAGAGTCTCCATGTTGGGTCTACTAGTTTAAGTGAAGAAGATGTGGTAATGTCTAATTTAGTTAGCGTCATACTAAGATAGATTTAAAATTTAACTAAATAAAAAAATTTGTTTGTAATCATTGACTCATGATTTAGGTGTGAAAAATGGTACATAGACAACTCTTCTTTGTATAATTCAGCTCCACGTAGCCATCTTAGTTTTACAGGTTGTTTGGAAATCTTTGAATTGGATTCATTAACGAATTAGATTCAATTATATTAATGAGATTGAATTGAATTTAATTTATACTGTTTGGAATAAACTCAATAATATTAGAAATGAATTCAATTACAATGGAATAAGAATGAATACAGTGAGGAATGAAGATGAATATTATTTTATGATGATTGGTTAAGAAGAAGGAATGATTACTATTACAATTAATTGATTTGTAAAAAATATTTAAAAATAAAAATTTATTATATTTTAATTAATTAATTAGCCATATTTTAATTACTTATATTGTAATTAATCAATTACAATATATTGATTAATTAAAATATTGTAATTAATTTTAATTAATTATATTTTAATTAATCAATTAATTATAATATTTTAATTAATTATATTGTAATTAATTAATTATTATTAATATTTTAAGTAATAATCTTTGGAATCCAATCAAGTGAAGTACAAGAGAGTGAGAAGTGAAATAGTCCAAAGAATGAAAGAGCAAAAGAGCAATAAGCTACTTTTGAATGACACAGAGTAATTCTTGATAAAAAATACAGAGCAAAGAATTATATTCAATAAAAACTCACAATAAATATATAAACTTCGATAAATGTTTGGTTATAAACTCACAGCAAATAATAATTTTTTATTCAAATGTGTCTTCCTCAAGCTTCAATGTAATTAAATTCATATGCTTGGAGGAATAATTTTAATTTATAAAAGAGATGAGTTTCAATTATATGCATAAATTGAATTCATCCTATTTTTGTATTTCCAAACAGTTGTAATTGAATATTGAATTCAATTAATTCCTTTCCAAACATCTAGAGTTCGAGTTAATGGTGTATTGTAACCTCTAATACATGTTTGAGCGTTCAATTTCTTTAACTACAAAACTTATTCAAATTAACGTACGTGCACTAAGTCCAGAAATTTCTGTTAAATATCTTCTTGGCATCTGGTAGAGAAAGAGGGCGTAACCTTGTTTTATAGTTTAATTTGGTCCAGCGTAAAATTTTCTTCATATCTTCTTAGTTTGTGAACAAAATTCAAAAATTTGATATTTTACATTGTGATGTGAATAGAATAGGGTTAAAGAAAGAGAGCTTTACCTTAATATATTAACTTAATTTGATCCTACGTTCCAAAAAAAAAAAAAAACCCACTAAACCAGCGACTTCAGAATGCTGGAGTTTGTTTCTTACAAATATTTGTCAAGTCTGAGTCTGATCAAGGTCATTGTATACTAATCGGAGAGGGAAACTAAATGAAATATGTATAAATTGGAGTAAGTATTTATTCATGTATATAACGAAAAACAGCAGGGAAATAAATATGTGCCTACAGAGAAATAAATACTGCAGTAAATGACATTAATTGTTGGAGGTTTATTTATCTGTGTTGTGCGAGGGAAAGAGACCAAAATAGTTCGTCCTAGTGTGATATGGGCTAGATGTTGGATAGAAACCACTAAAGCTTTCTTATTAGCGACTTCTCTACCTGAAAGTTAACATGAAAATTACGAGTAATGGTGGGTTTGCTAGAAAGCTAGCTTAATAACCCATTTTGAAAAATGCCTAATTAAGTAGCACATCTTTGGATTAAAAATACTATTTAATCGGGTGGGTAATATCACATTAAATTAAAGATTCGAGAAACAAATGGAAGATTGAATGAATGTTACTTCCATGAAACTCTACTAAATTTAGGCGATTGCTTAAAAAAAAGTACTTTCTGGGTTGGTGGAATATGTGTTTTCTTAGATCATTTTAATATATTGGAAATAGGAACGTAGGACAGCTTGATTTTTCTGGTTATGAATAAGTCCTGCCGGTTTGATGAACGGATGGTGGGACGACCCAACCGTGAACAAGAAACGGTAGGCTTTAGGTCAATTACAGAAGAAAATGATATATTTTGTTTTGTTTCGTTAGAAAATGGGATTGCTTAGGATGCAATTGTGTGACAGAAAGTAATGTAACGTAGACTACATCCAATAGAGTGTTAACAAGGCAAGTGTATTTCTGGATTAAAAGAAATAGAAGATGTTGACTGCACCCCACCACTGATTTCATGTAGCTAGCTATTCATTATAATAAGCTATAGTATTAGCAACCCAGTCTGTGGTTTGACCTTCCATATTATTTTATGACACGGCCATGTTCTGTTCTTGACATCTTGTCCTCACGGGACAAAAATAAAATGACGTACATTACTAATTTTAAACAATAAACATTATTGCAAAAAATCCTTAGATAAATAAGGGAAAATTTTAGGTTATTGATACTTTTCAAAAAGTGTTTTAAAATTACTAACAAAGATTTTATCATATAAAAAAATGTATGACTATATCGATACAATTTTAAATTAATTTAATAATTGTACTTTTAATAACAACCTTTTGTGTCTTTTATCCCGTTAATAATGATAACAACAATAGAATTGGAACTCATGATTTCGAGTCATTTACTAAGTAATATAAGTAAATCAATAACGGGATGCCATATGGATCAATGTCCCCAATAATTATTTAGTTCAACGGTTGGTGGCGAGAATTTAAAAGTAAACGGAGTATTTATTTGTATTTAATCAGGCAAACGAATAATAAATTGAAAACCAAAAAGAACATATCAATATTTGAATATATTAAATTAATAAGTACGTAAATGTTTACTGTTGCCTAATGTGAAGGCCAAACTAACAATTTTCTGTTTGACGCCACCAGCACCAGCACCAGCACCAGCACCAGCTAGCTTCTTCGATAAAAAGTAAAAACTCTCTCCCTGTCTCTCTCCTCAGGTCCCCACTAGACTCTGTCAATCAAAGTACAAAGCAAGTCGTCTGTAAGGGTGCTTCGGCTTCCCTAAAATTCAAGCAAGAATCACATAAAAAAAGCAAAAAGATGCATTGATGGACCCCCTCCCAACCTCCCTACTACTTACTAATTTCCTCCGACATGTCGCACATCTTCAGGGACAAGTCCTTGGGCGGTTCCAAGCGTCACTCCTACGTTCACGCCCCTATGCCTCCTCCTCCTTCTCACAACCCACGTGTCGCTTCTGACTTCAGGTCACCGTTTGGTGACCCCGCCACCACCTTGTCCGACTCCGACCTCCGCGAGTCCGCCTATGAGATCCTAATCGCCGCTTGCCGGAGCTCCGGCACCCGCCCCTTGACCTACATCCCCCAGTCTGAGAGGGCTGCTGACAAGGCTCCGGCATCTTCAGCTCCGTCGCTCCAGCGCTCGCTGACGTCTTCTGCTGCTAGTAAGGTCAAGAAGGCGCTGGGAATGAAGTCGAATTCTGGGAAGAAGAGAGTTGACGATGGCGGTAAACCGACGAGCCTAGGGAGAGCGCAAAAAGCGGTCACGATTGGTGAGTTGCTTAGGGTTCAGATGGGAGTTTCGGAGCAAACTGATTCCAGAATTCGACGAGCTCTGTTAAGAATTGCTGCTGGCCAGGTTTGTGTATTTGCTTTGGATCGAATTCGTAGCTTCTTCAGTCTTTTTGAGCATATAATGAAAATATATTTTTGGAAAATTGAAGTTTGGTTTCTTTGAATTATGGTAATTTGGCGTTTTTGTATTCTGATATTATAATTGGGAGTTTGTTTGGTTCCTTTGGATGCTTTATTATTTGTCTGTACATTCCCTTACTTTTATGGGTTCCTAAATTCCTTTTTCTTTTGCATTTTCAGTGGTGAAATGGAGAGAACAATTAACTTATAAAGTTTAAATATTAATCTTCTACTTGCTGAAATTAAACGAGTGAAAAGGGTAGAAATTGAAATTAGTGGGATAGCATAAGCGAGTAATGCGATCCCAGTTTTCCTTTTCTCAATGATCGACGAGGTTCCTCTTGCACGATGAGTTTATCAGCTACTATATGATTTCGTCTAAATGTATATGCTTTTCAAACTATTATGCTATATTTATTCCGAGTCAAGGGTGGTCAGTTACGGCGTTTGGGGTTTTTTGCACTTTATCAGCTTGGAAGGCGGATGGAATCTATGGTCCTCCCTCTGGAGCTACTGCAGCAGATCAGGCCATCAGATTTTCCTAATCAGCAAGAATATGAAACTTGGCAGCGGAGAAATTTGAAGCTCCTAGAAGCTGGACTGCTTCTACATCCTTACCTGCCACTTGAGAAGACAGACACTGCTCCATGGCGCCTCCAGCAGATTATACGTGGGGCACTAGAAAAACCCATTGATACTGGGAAGAATAGTGAATCAATGCAAGCTCTCCGCAGTGTTGTTATGTCTCTTGCCTGTAAATCATCTGAGGGGTCTGTTTCTGTCACATGTCACTGGGCTGATGGGTTCTCATTGAATCTTAGACTCTACAATATGCTCTTAGATGCATGTTTTGATGTTCATGATGAAACAACTGTCATAGAAGAGATTGATGAGGTCTTGGAACTCATAAAGAAGACTTGGGGAATACTAGGAATGAACCAGATGTTGCATAATATCTGCTTTTTTTGGGTTTTGTTTCATCATTATGTTGTAACCGGTGAAGTTGAGGAAGACCTGTTGTTTGCTGCCAACAATCTGTTAATGGATGTTGAAAAGGATGCGAAGGCAGCTAAGGATCCAGATTATGTCAAGGTTTTAAGTTCCACGTTAAGTTCAATTTTGGGTTGGGCAGAAAAAAAACTTCTTGCTTACCGTGATTGCTTTAACAGTGATAATACGGAGTCAATGCAAAGCATTGTTTCTTTGGGAGCTGTAGCAGCAAAGATCTTAATTGAAGATATATCTCAAGAATATCGTGGGAGAAGGAAACAAGTTGATGTTGCTTGTGATAGGATTGATACATATATTAGGTCATCCCTTCGAGCTGCTTTCTCACAGGCAAGTTTCCCAAATTCTGTAAAATGTACTTGCCAGAAATAATCAAATGTTTCAATTTGTTATCCATTAACATTCATATGGGAGTTCAGTTTTAACTAAGTTTGTTATAGGTCCTTGATACCTCATGTAGACATTTGAGTTGACTGTTCTGCTATCCTCACCTGAGGATTTGGACCTTAGACCATTGTGATTATTTAAATTTTGTTTAAATAAGCTTAGGACAAGTATGCAACTTTAAATGGAAGTACCTTGGCATTCAGTTCTGCAAAGTCTATCGCAATTCAGGAAATCATCTGTTTCTAGACCAGTATACAGCTCATCTGTTCTATATTTGCATAATCATGGACCTAGCTTGTCAGCTGATGACTTGAGGTTTTATTTAATCTTCTTAAGACAGAAAATGGAGCAGATCAAGTCTAGGAGACACTTATCTAAACACCAGCAAAATCATAGTCCCATCCTGTCCATTCTTGCGGAATCTGCCAGTGAACTCGCCTTTAATGAGAAGGCAATATTTTCTCCAATCCTGAAGAAATGGCATCCTCATGCAGCTGGTGTGGCTGTGGCTACCCTCCATTCTTGTTATGGGAATGAGCTGAAGCAATTCATCTCAACTATTACTGAGTTGACACCTGATGCTATACAAGTGCTGACTGCTGCAGACAAATTGGAGAAAGATCTTGTGCAGATTGCAGTTGAAGATTCGGTAGATAGTGAAGATGGAGGAAAGTCAATAATCCGTGAAATGCCTCCTTATGAAGCTAAGGTTTTAATTGGCAATTTGGTGAAGTCATGGATAAAGTCAAGAGTTGACAGACTTAAGGAATGGGCCGAGAGAAATTTGTTACAGGAGGTATATGTGACACTTCATCTGCGTACTTACCAAGTGTTTGATGGAATAATTGCTGTTAGCTTTCCTTTAGTTCATGTGTTTTGCTCTATTAGTTCAAAATTACTGAAAAGATTTTGCACTTGAGTAATTTAGTCCTTCTGCAGGAGAGAGAATGAAAATTTTGGTGGTAGGCATAGGAACTAGACCCAGATCTTCTGTTGAAGGCTGGTTAAATACTGAGTCACTATAAGTTGATTATTTGTATTGTTTCTGATCAATTATCAACAATCTGACTTTCCCATTTTTAATATAGGTATGGAATCCACAGGCAAATAAAGAGCGAATTGCTCCTTCTGCTGTTGAAGTTCTTCGATTGGTAGATGAAACATTGGAAGCATTCTTCTTGTTGCCCATACCTGTGCATGCAGTGGTCCTTCCTGATTTGATCTCTGGTCTTGACCATTGCCTGCAAAGTTACATATTAAAGGCAAAATCTGGATGTGGTATGTGATTCCTGGTCTTCAAAAGCATATTTGATAAAGCAACTATTGTCAGTGTTGTCATGCCTGAAAATTTTCTTCTAATGTGCAGGGACCCGAAGCACTTTCATTCCCTCACTGCCTGCATTGACTAGATGTAGTATGGGATCAAAATTTAATGTTTTTAAAAAGAAGGAAAAGTCACAAGCACCCCAGAGGAGGAAGTCTCAGGTTGGCACTGTGAATGGTGATGCCTCCTGGGGGATACCTCAGCTATGTGTACGAATAAATACTTTGCAGCACCTTCGAACACAGCTGGAAGTGCTAGAGAAAAGAGTAGTTGTCCAGTTGAGGAGTTCAAAATCCACTCATGTGGATGATTTATCAAACGGAACATTTAGAAGATTTGAGCTCTCGGCAGCTGCTTGTATTGAAGGGATCCAACTGCTCTGTGAGGCAGCAGCATACAAGGTTGTCTTTCATGATTTGAGTCATGTTCTTTGGGATGGTCTATATGTTGGAGAAGTTTCATCTTCCAGGATTGAGCCCTTCTTGCAGGAGCTTGAGCAGTATTTGGAAATTATTGCTACCACAGTGCATGATAGAGTCAGAACACGTGTGATTACTGATGTGATGAAGGCTTCACTAGAGGGATTCCTTTTGATTTTGCTTGCTGGAGGCCCTTCACGTGCTTTTACTCTTGAAGATTTTCAAATGATTGAGGAGGATTTTAAGTTTCTTACAGATCTATTCTGGTCCAATGGTGATGGATTACCAGTTGATTTAATTGATAAGTACTCAACAACAGTTAAAGGCATCCTTCCTTTGTATCGTACGGCAACTGAGAGCCTAGTTGAGCAATTTAAAAGTATAACCTTAGATACCTGTGGGTCTTCTGCTAAATCTAGATTTCCCTTGCCTCCAACCTCAGGTCACTGGAACCCTATTGAACCAAACACACTCTTGAGAGTTCTGTGTTATCGGGATGATGAAACAGCAGCAAAGTTCCTTAAGAAGACTTACAACTTGCCTACAAAACTGTAACAACCTTGGATGAAGCGACTGCAAGATTCTGCAATTTTGCGGATGGCTGGGTGATGATGGATATAGCTGTTGCAATATTAACTGAATCCCTTGGACATTAAAAACTCCTTCAGGTTGGGCTTAGCGGGGAGGCTTTTCTTTGTGGATTTTCGTCGTTGATATTAGAAATTAGATACATGTCGTTTTTTGGTGTGAAGTATTCTTCCATAAGTTGTGAAAGAACTTCAGGAGATGCCTGACCTGCACCTTTATGTAGGGGTGTATATTAATCTTACAGAGAGGTAGGAGTTTGCGCATGACATATTAGTTATTTTATATCTGAGAAAGCTGACGAAACATCCATATGGCACAACAAGAGACATTCAAAGGAAGTGTGTTGTTTGTGGGGCTACGTAGAGATTAAATTATTCCCTGAACTGATTTCTTTATACATATTTGGCTATGGAGCTTACTGTATGGTTCAAAATTGATGATTTTACAGTATTAAGTTATCTAGGGTGGTTTTATTTAGAAACAGCCTCTTTATTAGTTAGGAATAAGGCTGCATATTATTAGATCACTAGATCTCACGTATCAGTGCGATTTATACCGGATGTTGTTATTGTTGTTGTTGTTACGTATTAATTAACAATATTTTTGTGAAGGGATTGAAAATGTCTCCTTGTCTGACAGGAATGTATGTACCTAATGCTTATTTTGCTTTGCTAGAGTTTACATAATCAAATGCAGATTGGGTTGTTATCTGTTCCCTAGTTCAGTTATGGCAATAATATGTACTTCGTATATAAAAGTTAATAATCTCACCGTCATCCTTCCCTCAATTTGTTTTCACTATATGATATGGGCGTATACTTTGGGGTTGTGGTTGGATTTTTCTTCTAGATTTCTGCAGTTTTAGCCTTGTCGCCAATGGAAACGATGAATTTGCATTGATGTGTTGTAATAGGAAACAACTGATGTCTGAAATGGTTAAAGGTACATTCCACATTTACATAAACATGATGATAGTCCACTATAGCTCATTGTGAATATTTTTGGAATGAGAGGATTACGTTTTGGAATTTAGATTGCTATTTCTCACAAAATTCTGACAAATCCTAGTATCTTCGTCGTTCGTCCTGCTTCTTGCTGTATTGCATTTTTATTTCCACAGACTGCGTAGTATCGTGAATTTCTTAACCTCTCAACAAGGAAATGCCACCTAATTAAAGCATTCGTGATGCTCCTGGAGAAACGGAAAACAAAGGGTAAAGTCTATAGGATTGGTTTTTGGTACTGTTGAGCTACCATATACATCCTACATGATTGTAGATACGCAAAAGGTGCTGTGAAATGAGAAGGTGGTTTCACTTCCGAAGCAAACCAATTGGCATGTGCTCCTGCCCGAAACAAGCTATAATCTTAATTTTCATGATACAACAGATTGTTCAGAACTCTTTCAAGACCCAGTATCTCTAGCTAGCATAAAGATGTAACTCAGCATCAACATATCCAATAATATTTAGATCTTCTACACACGTACAACTAAACACATAATGCCTAATTTTGTGCGTATAGACATTTTCTTTACCGCGTCCTAATGTTCATTATTAGGATTTGACAAATACTTTCCAAGAACATTAATCACGAAAATAAAATCATGCTTATTACATAACTTTAAACACATTAGACTCTTTAAGTGCATTACTATAAGGAATGCAACTTTTCTCAACATTTTCCCCCTCATTATGATGAAATTGCTCCTTTCTCAACTAATACTTTTGACTAAAGTTGACACGCCCAATTTACAATCTTGAATGTTCAACCTCTTTAATATTCTATCTACATAAGCCTTTTAAGTTAGGGCTAAAACTTTCTTCAATTTGTCACTATAAACCTCCACTCTAAGAATAAATACGATTTTGGAAATCCCATAGTTAAGGTTCTTTGAAAGCTTTCTTTTTACATTTTTCAAACATGTTTAAATTATTGTCAGAGTAGCAATATGTTATCTGCATACAAGACTAACAACATCCGCTAAATTTAGAGTATATACAAGAGTTAAAGTGTGTTTTCCTCAAACTCTAAAGTTGTAACCGCTTAGCAAAATTTCAAATACCACTATTGTAATGCCTGCTTCAATTCATAAAGTGAATTTCTCAAGTTACAAACATAATTCTCATTCCCTTTCATCTTCAAACCCTTAAATTGTTGTATATACACCTCCTCTGCTAGATCACTATTTAAGAAGGATTTCTTGACATTCATTTGATGAAGGTCAAGATCAAAATAAATTGTCAAACTTATAATGATATACAATAAGTCTTTGATTGGGACTAGTGAGAAAGTATCAGTATAGTCCACTCCCTCTTTTTGAGTATATTCTTTAGCCTCAAGTCTTGTTTAAAGCCGAACAACCTTTCTTTTTGAAAATAAAACCGATCAACTTTGCTTTTAGTATTTCTCTTGGCTTTAAACATCTACTTCAACTAATGGGTTTAATCCTATCTAGAAGCTAAACTTTTATTAAAATTATCCTTACATACCTCTAAAAGTACCTAAACATCTCTCTCGTAAACTATAGTAACATGCACTACTATTGAGTTAGACTTTCTATTACTTCAACTCTCAATTATACATGTGTTACATCATTCTTTAAAAGCTTCATAATCAATGTCTCTACAATTATGGTACTATAACTAGAACAATCAAACATGTAGCATTTCAAACCTTCATAATAGTCTATAAAGAACCTAAAGGATGTCTTAAGGTCTAACTTTTCCTCACGTGAGTTAATATTTACCTTAGTTAGGCAACCTTAAATCCTTAAATGATTTAAACTGGAGTTCTTACCTACTCACAATTTAAAATGAGTTTTATAAATTGACTTACTTAGAATATGGTTCAGAATGTATAATATCATTTTCGATGTCTTATCCTAGAGATACTTAAAGAGCTTTGATCTCACTATTATGCCCCTCACCACATCCTTTAGTATGTAATCACACCATTTTACTACTTTTTTATGCTCAAGTGTACTCGACATTATGTATTATGAAAATATATCATAATCCCATATAAACTTAGAAAAAAATTCTCTCTTGCCAAAAATCTCCATATATGCTATAATACTCTCCACTAAGGTCTAACTTGACAATCTTAATAGGTTTATTAAGTTGCTTCTTAACCTTTATTTTTGTATATTTGAAACTTCTATAAGGCCTTAGACTTATTTATAATGAAATACATATAACCATTGAGAGTAATCATCACTAAAAATCATAATAATTTCTTCTTATCAATGGTGGGATTCAAAGGCCTATTAATATATGTAAGAGTGATCGAAAATGTTAATACTCCTAGTGGCGTCTCTTTTTCATACTTTTAGTGAGTTTACCTCTAATACAATCTACATATACATTACCAACATAATTATAAACTAAATTGGAAAGGATTTAATCCTTAATCAATTCACAACTTTTTTCTTTAAAATATGACTCTCTTACATCATAAAATGAATAACTTCTCTTTGGTTAAATTCCTTATCCTTCAATATTTATAACCAATTCACTATGATCTTTCAAATCCAAACCATAAAGACTGTCATTAACAAATATTCACCATTGATAATATAATTAAGGAATAATAAAAAGATTTTATCACTAAAAAGAAAATGAAATTAAACTACATCTCATAATAGACACCTTTGCCACTTCATTTAACATGATATTATACCTAATATCAAATACAAGTTTATATTTTTTATGTACTCTACTTTCATTTTGGTTCCATTACTTATGCAATGTTTACCTCCTTTTCACTTGGCCTCTTTTGATCCTCATTTCCTGTAATGTATTAGAAATAAGAATAGAAGAACCAATATTTACCTACCAACTATTTAATGCTACATCTATTAAAGATGAATTAGGCAAACTAAAATCTTAAGGTTATCTTATTTATTTTCTTTCTTTGTCAAAGAAGCCTTATACTAATAGAAGTCCTTCAAATTCTCCAATGTTAAATTTAACATTATTCTTATTAACATCACCAGATGAATTATTGTATTTCTCTCGATCCTTCTTACCCTTATTCTTCTTTCACTTATTGTTTAGATTCTTGTAATTCCTTTTAGGTCTAAAGGACTTAGACACTAAGTTCACTATAAGACCCCTCTCATGTTTAATCTTCTTCTATTATTGGATACAAATTTAGATCAATTCATTCACTGTCCAAAACTCCTTCCTAGTATTATAAATTGTCTTTAAGGAACTAAACTCATATGGTAAAGAATTCTATACCTGATGAATGAATCAAGAAAGAGTTTGACATCAGAACTTGAAACCTACTTAGTCTATTAGCTATATCATCCATCCTCATTATATAAACTCTAACCCTTGATGCTCGATCATATTTTAGTGAAATCAATATGTGCATAAGTTTTCCATCTTCAGCTTTCTCACACTTCATGAACTTGAAACCTATTCAAGTTTTAAATTAAAAACTTTCTTTACTGCAAGTATACAAATTGTACCTTATAGCATAAAAGTATCACTCTATGGGGATTATAGTACCTAACAATTCTTGTAAACTTTGTTCGAGGTAAAAAAAAGATAATTTACTAAACTAAGAAAGAATTGATAATTAAACAATAGTGTATTGATTGGTCGATCAATGATGAAAATTAGGAATTACTTGTATCCTTATTTGTTTTCACTTCACCTTCTTGATTTAATCATACTTGATCTTCGATATCTAATAATTAAGATTACCCTCTCTCCAGATCTAATCAAGTAATCCTAATTAAAATTTATATAAATTGAATTGTGATATTTTAATTTATCAAAACTCTTCCTAACTTTATAACTAAATTTTAAGCAAACCCATAAATAACTAATAAACAATTAAAATCTCTCGTCAATTGCCTATTAATTTTATGTTTATAGGTTTATTGAGGTACCAACTTTCATTGTGAAACAGAACATAAGTGATCCAATATAATCTCTTAAATCGAACTGAATATAAAGCAATAAAAATCACCAGCATATTTCATTAAATCAAGAATGATAATTTTAAAAATAAATCAAGAGTAATTCTTTAAAATTTTTTAGCAATCTATAGATTTAACTATATATGACAATTGAATCATTTATGAACACTCAATAACAACAACGTAATAAAAGAAAAGAGTAGAGAATTGAATCTGGATGTCTTCTCTTATTTGCCTTGAGCTGGAAATTGCAACTTTTGTTCTTCAGATTTTTGCTCTTTGATCTCCTCTTTTTATGTTTTCCAAGTTGTCAATTGATGTTGTTCCCTTCCTTTATACACACTTAAGCCTTAAAGGGTTTTACCTAGTGTTTTTTCACATGTTCTTGTTCCAAAAATAGTCCCTAGTTGTCAAAGTATAAAAAAACTAACAACCTAGAAAAGCTTTTGCATGATCGTGCTTCCCCTGCACGATCATGCATGGCATTGCTCCAACTCTCTATCTTGATCGTGCATGCTGCTACTTCATGCACCATCATGCCAGACATTATTTTCCAACTTTTGTTCAAAATTTCCTGTCCTCACTCATCACTAAGCACATCAAACAACCCTTTAAACGTACAATTAAGATCTAATTATTGCCTTAAACAACAATCAATCAAACAAAACACTGACAAGAATATAAATATAAATTCTGAACACATGATTATCATCTAAGAAAACACTAAAACACACTTTAACACCCAAAAAATACATTATAATTGACACTTATCAACATTCCATCACTTATGTCTTTGCTTGTCCCTGAGCAAAATTAAAACCACAAAATAAACAAAAACAAAACATACAAACTCACAATCATGCAACAACATAATAATGGTATAATGACATCAAATCTCATGAAGTTAACTTATCCATAAACATCAGTCACTTAATAAGTTCTAACACACTGACTTATTCCATTCATGTTCAATTGTTTTGTTTTAAATACATATATCAAGCAAAATATTGACACCTATTCATATATCTGTGACACTTGTAAGCACGTACTTATTCTTATATATGAATTAAGGAGGTTGGCCATCACTAAATTCCCACTCATCAAAATTTTTTGAAATTTAACAAGAAGATCAATAGGTTCACTTTTATTGACAGCATCATACTTTTAGATTTTATTTGACAATAACTAAGTCTTTTGACACAAAGACAAATATTTTATCGTGAATGTCCCCCGGTTACTTAAATAGGTGATGTTTTTATCAAGCTTAGTTGGATTGTTATTTTAACCTTCTGACACAAAGATAAATATTTTGTTATGAATGCCCCTGGATACTCATCTATTTCGTAACTTATAACTGGATGCCAGCTCTATTCATAACCAATTTTTTAAATAGGCCAACATAATAGGAAATTTATTTAACACAATTATACAACAAAATTGTTTTACCTACATCATTTCTTCCTAGTCAATCACCTGTAAAAGGTTACTAATGATGTTTACCAATTTAAATGGATTTAATTATAAGTACATCCAAACAATCGTCATAAAATGAAAAATAAGTACAATATTCTAATCAACATGTATATTCACCTCAAAAACAATTCAAACACAAACTTCACAAGCTAATATTTCTTCATAAATTAAATGATCATGTTCATAGATAAGCTAATATCCTTTAATTTCATGCTATTGACACATTCACACAATGCACAAATCATATGATAAAATGTTTAGTCAATGCTAACATAATCAAAAACTAATACAATGCAAATGCAAATCCACACAGAAATGATACGCAAGTGCATATATGTCCTCACACTTAAATAAAACATTGGTTTTAATATGAAAAATGACACAGAACTAAAAATAACACAAATGTAATAAAAAAATAAAAGGAATAAAAACAAGGGTAAGAATGCTTATGGGGATTATGGTGGTGATGGAGATGGAGAATTAAAAAATGGTGGATTGGAAAGCTCAATCCAATGTGCTTGGCATTTTGTTCTCATTTCCAAATCCTATAAAAGTCACATACTTTGGTTCTTACTTATCCAACCATTAATGAGAAATCGACCAATATGAGCCATCTTTAGGATGACTATCATTATTCTCTAAAAAAATTAGTCGAAGCATGCCTATGGATAAAATTATTTCTATATAAGGTGCTTTGAGGAGATCTAATTATCGTCCTTCATACTCTAAGAAACTTTGAATAGCCATAAAGCCAAAGCCTTCAATAGTTTTAGCATACTGTTAACCAATTTTCAATATAACACCCCACTCCCGCATGACCTGAACCCAACATTGATGGTGATATCCAAGTCCGTGCCTCACGAGGGTGGCATGCTACATCACTTAGTTCGACAAAAACTCAGTATAAAACTGTTTTTTTGTTTCAAGCACACATGAAAATCAACAATCGTAAATTTGGGCCCACTTTTATTTAGAAACATTTTCATTTACAAGACAACCAATCAGAAAGTTATACACAACGAATATACTCAAATACACAAGATACAATAATTTGCAGAAATTACAATTCAGTGCGAAAATAAAGGGACACAATGCAGA
>JANVCQ010000231.1:11346225-11359003 GCA_025531925.1 Erythroxylum plowmanianum
CTACTATTCTTTACTTTCATCTCTCTCGAAGTTCAAAGTTCTTATTTTCACTTAGTTTTTAAACAAGTTTTTCAAAGATTTGTTTAACTCTGATTTATCAAAGTCTCTGTGAAAAGAACTTAGTTTTAACAAAACGTTTTTTTAAAAGAAGCTTTGAAAGAATTTAAAAAAGGGGAATTCACAATTCAACCCCCCCCCTTCTTGTGCAATTGTATATCGTATTTTAAGCATTGTTCTAACGTGTGATTTACTTCATGCTAGTGTTCCCCAGTCTAGCTAGGCTTGTGGCTCGACCAAGAGAGACAAAAGGACGTCATTTTGATTTAATTTTTTTTTAAAAAAAAAAACGATGTCATTTTTTACAAAATGAAGTTGTTTTCTAAATTTTTAAAAAAATTAAATATGGTTGAGCCAGTCCGGCTCACCTTTGACCGGACAAGCCATAGGCCACCCAGCTTTCAAAGGGGCTAGGCCACGGGTTGGGCAATCCCTGACATGTCATGGGTCAGGTCAGGCCGGTTGCCATTCATACATATAAATATATATGCTATTCATAATCATAATTGAATAACATTATTATTAATAGATATTCACTATATTAAAATACAAACCTTAAGATAAGCAATTACAAAATGAATAAAGATAAGTAAAAATGAGTTGGTTGGGATATGCAAAATATTTGATTTGTTCAACTTTGTGGATAATATTCTAGAAAGTTGCCTTAATATTATCTTCTCATTTTCTTAATCATTTGTTACTTTTTCTATATCCAAACCAAGTATTCTTGTGGTTTCACTACATAGACTTTCCACTATATGTTATATGAAATAATCAAATTTGAGGTTAAATTATTTTGTTGCTTCTATGGTGTTTTATATGGATGACCATATAGTATCAATAGAATGAGTGTATACAAATGTTAGGATAATTACCTCTTAATTTTTCTTGAATAAATTAAACCTAAATCAAAACACATTGCCTAAATGGAATGTTCTATTAATGTTGCCTTACAAATGAAGATATGTAAAAAGCACCTATTCACTTTACATATCATAAACTAGAGAGAAATCTTGCAAAAAGAGAACAACTTCGTGAGAAGCAAGACATTGACTGACATCATCTAATTTATTCCAAACTAAAAGTCAACTGCACCTTTGGTCAAAAGATCACATAGAAGAAGATTCAACCTCATATGTATTATCCAAACAAATAATGGTTATACTAAAGCATACTACTATGAAAAAATATAAAGAATTTTCTTAGTTATGATGCCTCAATAACATGAGAATTTCGTGCAAAACTGTAAAGAATATGCAAATTAACTTCTAACCTATAATGACAAGTAAGTGAACTAACTAAGTAAAAGTATTAGATTATTAGTTATTGAATTACTACATAACAATTCTAAAATTCGATATATTGCAACTGTTATCCCTATATGTACTTACTATTTGCAACAAATTTTTAAACTTGTTAATTGTTATAAGTCATGGAGTTTATAGGATATTTCCTCAAATACTTTATATGCATTAGCTAAATCACTAAACCTTCCATATATATCCACCAAATAAGTCCTTACATACAAGTTAGATCCCCAATCATAACTCCTCAATCCTCTCCAAACAATCTAACATGTTGATGAATATAAATAATACGACAAAAGCAAATTTAGGTAGAGAGTGCCTTAAGGCCTTGAAGAAATAAGATGGTGGCTAATGCGTGGCAAAGAGGGCAGAGGTGGCGATTGTAATTGGCAACTAGTGGCTTTGATTCATTTTGTTTCTCAACCAAAACGATGTTATTTTTCTTGTTTAGACCAGACCAGAGGTCCGATCAACTTGAGCCTAGCCTATTGACCACAGGTCGAGCTGGACCCGACCAGGCCATTTTTTACATCCCTACCAAAGCAGCTAACAATGTTCCCAAGACCACCTGCTCATTTAAGTTTTATTCGCAACAAAAACTACGGAATTCAACTATAAAGAAATAAATAGTCATTCTAAGAGTCTTAATGGGAAAAAAATGTACTCAAAACAAAAACTCCCATAATACTAGTTCATGACAAACGAATTGAAATCAAAACCAAAGATTTCAAACACAAAGGGTAATTAACCATTCTAAGAGAGTTAAATGGCAAAGATGCACATTTGCAAAATGGAAGCTCCAAGACTAGTCAAAGGATAAAACCATGTTAATGATAACTGATGGGAACTAAGAGTTTTCTTGTATAAAGAGGATTCTACTCCAAATTCAAGGCCCAACACTATACACAAATAACAAATTTGGTACTAGTCATATGAATTCCACCTATGACTAGAGGAGGTGTAAAGATCAAACTACAAAAACTACTACAAAGGATTCCATGTAAGATTACGCATTACGTTAGTTGAACATCACTTGCTAAGAGAAATCATAGTTTCAAAACATTCCACGGACTATTGGCACGTTATAGGAACTTATAAGAGGAGAATAGGCGATGTACAATCAAGATGAGTAGTGGCCAGTGAAAATGCACAGAAGCACATACATGGGAATAAGATTAATTATAAAGGTGTAGCCTCCCTATGAGCAAACCTAAAAGACAAAATGCATACATCAATAAGTGAAAATATGTGGGGAATAAAAGGAGGCAGATTAAAGTTATCAGAAATCTTACCATATAAAAGTATGCTAAAGCATTCAAAGTGGCATAAAAGAGGGATCTAGTATTGAAGATTTGCAAATAACACCAAATCAATACTAAAAATGAATAGAAATGAACTTGAATTATATATAATAGCTTAGTAAACTAAGAAAAATTGATCAAGATGGTATGTTAATGCATCAAATGTGAATGTCATTTGGATAAACCATTAGTATTCAGTGATATACACTTTGAATTCTTTTATCAGTATCTACCTTTATGATAAAAAGTGAAGATCAAAGCAAATATAACTACTGCCTCATTGTCATAATTGACTTTTACATATCTTGATATGTATGATAAAACCTACAAAACTTATAAAAGTTTGCAATTTCTGACAAGCATTTAAATGTTACGTTAAGTTCCGAGCATTACTACATCATAAGTTATACCAGTATCACCAATATGTCTTAGAATTTTCTTTTACTTTTAATACAGAAAAAAAAAAAACTAACTGTTCAAGTTTGTTCATATAGTTCATCAAAATAATGCAACTTTATGTTGATAAAATTATATTTATTCAATTTGCAAAAAAAAAATAGTATATGCTGGAGTACTTTAGAGAGGTCTATAGCATATACATCCCATATAGGTTCCCTTAAAGATTAACATCATCGTATAACATAAGTAGGAATCCATGTCTTACAGAATCAAGTATTTAGCAAGAAATATGCAGTTTGCATTGTGTGGACTTCTTTGAAAGGAAATGAACTTTCCATACTATTGACTTCAAATGGTTTATAGCTGCAAAATTTCTATATTGTTTGTATTTCACGTAACTTATATCAGTATATAGATACAAGTATGTATAGAAATAGATAGGGCTATTCTAGCAAACTAATATCTTTACATAATCTCCTAATATCTGTACATAATATCATATCTGATTTTTTAATATTTGATCTAATCTCCTAACTATTTAGGAGCCAATCATATCAAGAAAATATCCAGCTAGATATTTCCCAACACTCCCCCTCAAGTTGGCTTGTATATGTCATCCATAGCCAACTTGGTAACTAGAACATTGATTTGCCTCTTGTGTAATCCCTTTGTAAGAATATCAACTACCTGTTATGATGTTGAAATATAGAGAACACAAACTAATCTTTCTTCAATTTTTTCCTTGATGAAGTGCTTGTCAACCTCAACATGTTTTGTTCTATCATGAAGAACCGGTTGTGAGCAATAGAAATTGTAGTTTTATTGTCACAATATACTTTCGTAGGAACTAAAATAGGAATCTATAGTTCCTCCAGTATTCTTTTAATCCATAGGACTTCATAGATTCCATGTGCCATTGCACGAAACTCAACTTCAACACTACTTCTTGCAACCACACTTTGTTTCTTACTCCTCCAAGTTCCTAAGTTACCAACAAATGTACAATAACCTAAAATTGATCTTCTATCTAAAGCACTCCTTGCCCAATCAGCATCAGTATAGACTTCTATTTGAAGATTGTTCTACTTCCGAAACATTAAACCTTGTCCAAGAGTTCCTTTTAGATATCTTAGTATCCTGTATACAGTATCCAGATGTTCTTGGCCTGGTGAGTGCACAAATTGACTCACTAAGATCACTAAAAAGGAAATATCAGGTCTGGTGTATGATAGGTATATTAATCTCCTAACCAGTTGCTGATACCTCTCCTTATTAATAACATTTTTGGGTTGAACTGGTCTGAAATTTATACCAATCTCAATAGGAGTATCAGCTGCCTTGGATCCTAGTAATCCGATCTTATTTAATAGGTCCAGAATATATTTCCTTTGGCTCACAAATATTCCATCCTTGGATCTAGCGAATTCCATTTCGAGGAAGTATTTTAGAGGTCCAAGATCTTTGATCTCAAATTCTTTGGCTAATCTCTTCTTCAACTCTACTACTTCAAATACATCATCTCCTGTTATGATAATGTCATCTACATAAACAATAAGAATTAATTTCATAATTGCTTTGGATTGCTTGTAGAATAATGTATGATTAGCTTGGCTTTGACAATAGTCGTAGCTCTTCACAGCCCTTCCAAATCTATCAAACCATGCTTTAGGGGATTGTTTTAGTCTATATAATGACTTCTTTAGCTTGTACACCTTATTTCTCCCATAGGTGTCCTTAAAACCTGGAGGTAAGCTCATAAAGACTTCTTCTTCAAGGTCTCCATTAAGAAAGGCATTTTTTACATCTAGTTGATGTAAAGTCTATTCACACTTTTACAGCCAAGGAAAGTAATACTCGTATTATATTTACCTTTGCAACAGGCACAAATGTCTCTTGGTAGTCAATGCCATAGGTTTGTGTAAATCCTTTAGCAACTAATCTTGCCTTCAACCTTTTCACACTCCCATCAGCCTTAGACTTAATAGTGAAAAGGCATTTGCACCCTACCAAACTTTTATCTCTAGGTGAGTTCACAAGTTCCCAAGTTTTATTCTTCTCAAGAGCATTTACTTCTTCTATAACAACTAAACTCCAATCTAGATCTTGAAGTGCTTCTTAATGTTTCTTGGCACAAATAGATTAGGGATTTTAGAAATATATGATTTATGTTTATGTGATAGTTTCCCATAAGATAGATACTTTGAGATGGGATGAATGGTGCAGGCCAGTTTCCCTTTTCTAAATGCTATGGGCAGATAATTTTCAGCAGGGAGATCAGTAGGAATATCAGTTGTACTTTTGTAGGTCAGTAAGTATGTGTTGATCATCACTAGACACAATAAGGGGTAGAGTAGCATAAGGGTTACCTAAATCATTCCCAGGCTCCTTCTCTGAGGGATTTGAGAGGCTATGCATTGTAGGTTGTTCTCTACTTCTCACTTGAGTCTTCCTCTTAGAATAAACACGAAGCTCAATATTTCGTTCCTTAGGAGTAGATTATAGTATTTCTCCCCCTATGAATGAATCTAGATTTTCTAGCATGGACATATTTAAAGAAGTGGCTTCATTGTCAGAAATTATATTGTGATCAATAATGACCATTGGTAGGGGTTTAGGAGTAACCTAAAAATTTTCTACTTCATTAAAGTTCTCCCCCTGAAGGAAATTTTGTTTATGTTCTAGAAATGTGGCATCCATGGAGACAACCATTTCTTTTAGTAAAGGATTGTAACACTTATAGTCTCGTTAACTAGGAGTATTCCCAATGAAGACATATTTTTTAGCTATTGGATCCAATTTAGAGTTTCCTTTACTTGAGTTGTGAACATTAGTGCACCCAAGTACCCTAAAAGGAAGAGTAAAGTAAAGTCTATTTTTAGGAAAGGATTGTTTAAACATATCTAAGGGTGTTGCATAATGTAAACACAACTAGGCATTTGATTAATTAAGTATGAAGCAATCAAAACAGCCTCACCCCAAAGGTATCTTGGCACATTCATTGTAAACATAATAGACTGAGCAACTTATAGTAAATGTTTATTTTTTTTCTCTCGACAGTACCATTTTGTTGAGGAGTGTTAATATATGTAGTTTGGTGAGCAATGTCTTTAGACTTAAGAAATTTCCCAAGGACTTCATTAAAATACTCCGTACCATTGTCAAAGTGAAGTATACTAATGCATGTGTGAAATTGATTTTCAACCATATTATAGAAGTTTTGAAAGATTTGAGCAACTTCAAAATTTTCACGTATTAAATAGACCTAACATAACCGAGTATGATCATCAATAAACATTACAAACCATTTTTTCTCGATAAGAGTTTTAACATGGGATGTACCCCAAACATTACTATGAATTAGGTAAAATGGTTTGCATGGTTGATATGGTTTTGTAAGGTACGAAATCTTATGAATTTTAGATAAAATGCACTGCTCATAATGAAGTTTTGAACAATCTATAAATTTAAACAAATGAGGGAAAATTCTTTTTAGGTAAGAGAAATTAGGATGTCCTACTCTATTATGCCAAAGTAAAATATGTTCATTAGCAGGGGTAGAACGAATACTACTTAGACCGTGAGTTTCTTTATTCTTCAAGTTATCATCAACTAAGTAGTAGAGACCATCTATTAACTTAGCACTTTCAATCTTCTTCTTCGAAGTTAGGTCCTGAAAAACACAATATGAATCAAAAAAAGATAATGGTATAATTAGATCACGGTTGAGTTTACTAACGGGCAACAAATTATAAGCTAATTTTGGAATATGTAGGACAGATTTAAGGTAGATTTTTTAGGGTAGAGTTACTGAACCTTTACCAGCCACAACAGAAAATGATCCATCAGCTATACAAATTTTTCATGACCAGAACAAGGGTCATAAGTATGAAATAAGTTAGAAAAATAGGTCATATGATCAGATGCTCCTGAATCAATGATCCAAGGAGTAGAATTATATGGAAGGGTACATGTTAAAACAATAAAATCCTTACTTGTTTGTGCCACAGAGGCATTAGGAGCACTTGAGGATTTAGTTTTGGGTTTCAGAAGTTTCAGGAGGTAGTTAATATGCTCTTGTGAATTCTGTCCAGCATCCACCTCATGTGTTAATGGGATTTTCCGTGACTCATAGTGACTTGAATCACTAGAGGAAGTTTTATTAAATCTCCCTTCATGCGACCCCTTCCAATTGACTGGCTTTATATGAAGTTTCCAACATGTTTCATAGGTATGTTGTGCTTTATTGCAATAGTCACACCAAGCTCGTGACTTTTCCTCGTTCTTCCTAATACGACCAGCAGTGTTCCCAGCAACTAGTGTTGTGTTTTCAATAGTAGACGTAGGATTTCGTTTACCAAGCATCACAAATCGTCTACTCTCTTCACGTCAGACTTCTGCAAAGACTTCTCTAATGGTAGGGAGTGGTTGTCTTCTAATAATCCTACCTCTAACCTCATCAAACTCAACATTAAGTGCAATTAAGAACTTAAAAATTTGGTTATCCTCTATTGTTTTTTGAAAATAGTTACATTCATTAGGGGATTTCCATTCATAGTCATTAAATAAGTCTAAGTCTGGCCACAAATGTTTCAAAGAATTAAAGTACTTGGTAACACTATCCTCACCTCGATGAATCTCACCCAATTTGAGAGTAAGTTCATATACTTGGTACTGATTTCTCAAACCAGAGTACATCTGATTCATATTGTCCCATAACTCCTTAGCTGTATGATAACACATATAGCTGGAGATAATATCTTCCTCCATCGAATTTACCAGCCATATCATCACCATAGAATTTTCAGCATCCCATATTCCGTGTGTAGTATCATCTATTGTGGGTTCCCTTTTGTCACCAGTCAAATATCTAATCTTTCCTCTCCCCCGGATGTACATTCTCACTGATTGGGACTAGTGAAGGAAGTTATCTCCATTCAGTCATATAGTAGTGAACTGAATGGAATGAGAAATTGAGGAAGTGTGCGGAGGAGGTATATGGACTGGGTTAGAGGATTCACCAATGTCAGACATGGTTGACATAATTATGCAGGATTATAACGATAGGTGGGGCAGAGAGGGTTTTTTTTTTTGAACAGTTCAGGAAGTAGTATGAGGGACAGTAAGTAGCGGCTAGGGTTTAACTTTCCAGGTATAGCTCTGATACCATGCAAAATTTCTATATTGTTTGTATTTCACGTAATTTACATTAGTACATAGATACAGGTATATATAGAAATAGATAGGGCTATTCTAGGAAACTAATATCTTTACATAATCTCCTAATATCTGTACATACTATCAGATCTAATTTCTAATATCAGATCTAATCTCCTAACTATTTAGGAGTCAATCGTATCAAGAAAATATCTAGTTGGATATTTCCCAACAATAGCAAATATTGATAAGTCGCATTGCCTGTTCATGTCTGACAAACCTCCGTTAAGACATTTTTAAATACAACTGGCTTGTAGTAGGCAAGAGAAATATATAAAAAGAAAATTAATGCAAGAGAAAAAGAGTATGTCATAAATTAATCATGAAGAGGAAAACAAATACATGAAAATAGGTTGACTTGTTTATAGTATACGCGAGTAATCCATGAAAGCACTTCTGCATAACAATTGCACAAAAGCACTGGAACATGTCATGTTGCGTTCCAGCAAGTATATTAACTTCACGTCTGAAAATGCATTCACCGATTTCAATATACCCAAACTATGATTTAGCATGGCCAACATCCTATGGGGAAGTACATAGCATATCATCAGCAAAAATGATAAAAACCAAACAAAAAATCTGGTAAAAAGAGACTTCTAAAAGAAATAACACAACATTAGTCAGAAGGTAAGTTGCTCACGAAGCAAATGCAGAGAAAATTGTTGTAGTGAACACACCAATAGGTCTCAACAGATAGAGGGATAATGAATTTAAGATCCTCACATGAATTAAGAAATCAGCGAACAGGAACTTGCCAATAGATAGCAGCTTAAATATTTTAAAATCATAAAAAGCAGGTCTAAAAGTAGTCGACAAAAAGGAAACAAGCAACTTTTCAGGTAAAACTCAACAGTCCCACCAATAACACGTCCAAGAGGATGCCTATTGAGTCACAGTAAAGCCGTCAGCCTGAAAAGATTAGTGAAATACAGTAAAGACAAGAAAACTGCAATGAGCATTTTATCTGTCCACTACAGTAGCAATCGCCATGTTTGATCGCCTAACCAATTCCAAAAGTCATATATCCCCTTTTTCTTTAAAAATTGAAATAGAAAACAACTATTCCTTTCATCTTCACGCATCATTATGGTATAGATACAAAATATATAAATGCCTGTTGGGGAATGAAAACCTGTGTAGCCCTGTAATTGAAATAAGGATCGAATTCGCGAATAACACTTTCATACCTCATAGCCTCCCACGAGATAAATATAAATCAAGTAAAAATATGCATTATTCAAAATGAAAATGAACACAAATCACATTTCGTAACGAAGATTTACCATTTCACTTTTTCAATAAAGTTCAAAGGGAGAGAGAGGGAAAAGGGTGGGATGTGAAGACACTGTGCCGGCAACTAACTGGGAAATTCAAGTCTACCATTATTCAGATGAATTGAATTGTGGAAAGCAATAATGAAACCTAGAAAGACTATATCAAATACTTGCTCTTTCCTTGATAGCTATCTAAATCATCAGCATTCAGCAACCTAACAGAAACACGGAAAACAAGCTGTATCTTGGCGTGATTCCAGTATCCTAAAACTTGTTCCTTCATTTGTTCGTAACATAATAATCACACTGAGAAATCAAATACCAGTCTTAAAGCTGATGAAAGCACGTAGCCATCTCAATTCGACATCTCTGTTTAAGAAGCGAGACAGGAAAGCAAAAAGAATCAATTTGACTCCCTTACTACTAGGTTCCGTTGTAACCAAAGACAAAACAGTTACCACATTAAGCTAAATAATGCATCAAATTAAATATTTCAAAGAGATAAGCAACAGCTTGATGAAATAGCATAATAGTGATGGAACAGTGTTGGTCTTGGATAAAAGTAACAGACGATCTTCACTACGGAAGGAGAAGGGAAAACTCCGGTCAAGATTAGAATGAATACGGAAAGAACATTTCCGAATGCGTGTCACATGCCAATGGTGCTCTCTGGACTCGCCATTGACAAGACAGGTAGAAAATTGAATAACGAAATTGACCTCTAAAAATGGCAATTGATTGACACTTTTTATCCTTTCAACGTTTACGTGGCAACAATTTTCAGCGTTTTCTTTAATCAGCGTGCCTCGCGGTGGAGTGAAGACCCCTGACTTGGCGGCATAAGTATCAAGTCGTCGGCACAATTTTAAGAATATGACATTATCTCAAGGAAAAAAAAAAAGAAAAAAAAAAAGAAAAGAAAAAACAGCCCAAGACTTCATAATTCGTATTTTTGAGATAATGTCATATTCTTAATTTCGTATATACATAATCAAATTAAGTCAAATTTGACGACCAATGTCTTGAACTTGAAGCCAGTGGCCCATGGTCTTGCAAATCCCTTGCGCATGTTCTCCATCTACAATCATCTCATCGCTGGCCTTCCTAAACCCCAAACACTCGCACTTGGACATCGAACCTTCTCTCACCATCTTCCTCACTCTCTCCCTTCAGTTTCCATTCCCCTAGACACCCACTCCGTCACAGACCCACATTGTTCACCCCAATACCTACCAAAATTTGTAGATATACAGCTCTCAAATTGCAGCAATTTGCCACAACTCAACCAAAATTTCGCCCACATTATCCGGACTCACTTGCTTCATCTCTATCCCGCTCCATTTCACTGGAACAACATATTGAGGGCATACACTAGACTAGATGCTCCAACTAAAGCGCTCCATATCTATGTATCCATGTGTCGGTCAGGTGTTTTGCCTGATTCTTACACGCTTCCTATCATCGTAAAGGCTGCTTGCCAGCTTTTCGCAGTTGGGACTGGAAGGCAACTTCATTCTGTTGCCATAAAGGTTGGGCTCGAGTTAAATGAATTTTGTGAGAGTGGGTTCATCAGCTTGTACTCTAAATCAGGGGATTTTGGGGATGCTCATAAGGTGTTCGATGGAAACCCTTCTAGAAAGTTGGGTTCTTGGAATGCTATCATTGCCGGGCTTTGTCATGCTGGACGAGCAAAAGAAGCCATTAACATTTTTATTGAGATGAGGAAAAGAGGGTTCCAACCTGATGACGTGAACATGGTCAGCGTGACATCGGCTTGCGGGAGTTTAGGTGATTTGGACTTGGCAATCCAATTGCATAAATACGTTTTTTATGCTAGGACTTCTGAGAAACCAGATATTTTGATGATGAACTCGGTCATTGACATGTATGGCAAATGCGGAAGGATGGATTTGGCCTGTAGCGTATTCTCGTCGATGACACAAAAAAACGTGTCGTCTTGGACTTCATTAATAGTGAGCTACGGCATGCATGGACATGCAGACGAAGCTATTCAATGCTTCCAAAGCATGATGAAAGCTGGTGTGAGGCCTAACTATGTAACATTCATCGGAGTGTTGAGTGCGTGTGTGCATGGTGGCAAGGTCCAGGAAGGGAGATACTACTTTGAATCGATGAAGAGTGTGTATAAGATAGTGCCCCAACTGCAGCATTACGGATGCATGGTGGATCTATATGGCCGCGTGGGGTTGCTTCAAGAGGCTAGACGGGTCGTGGAGGCGATGCCCATGAAGGCAAATGTGGTGATATGGGGGAGTTTGATGGGTGCCTGTGAGAAATATGGGGACGTGAAGATGGGTAAGTGGGTGGCTTTGAATATGCTTGAATTGGAGCCTTGGAATGATGGGGTTTACGTTGCGCTGTCCAATATATTTGCTAGCAGAGGCCTATGGGAAGAGGTTGAGAGGGTTAGAGAGCTCTTGAAGCAACGGAGATTGGCCAAAGTTCCTGCTTATAGTTTGGCCACACCCCAAAATTTCGGGACATTTCATCAAAAAGCACAACTGTTGTTTTAGCCTACAATTTCAGTGAAGCTCTGCAAACAATGGGGTTGCCAAAGACATCTTTACATTCTTCTTTACTTCTTTTGTTTTAATAATAAGATTTTGCCATTTGATCCAGCAAAGTTATTATTTTTTTATTTCACGAAACACTCGCTTCTAATAATAAAATGACACCGACTTTTTATCTCGGGTTCAAATATATGATTGGGAAATCGCCTATTGAAATTATTAAGACATATTATACATACTAATTATTATTAAAACCTAATTCCTTATTTATTTTAACATAAGGTTAAATATTCTTTAAATATAAAATTTTACTATATTAATTAGAAGTATAAAAATTGATAATTAATTCATTAAAACTTTTATGTGAGTAGAAGCCCCGCTTATATTTGACAGTTTGCATAAAAAATTAATGATAAGAATAAATTAATATATGTTTTTATAATTTTGATTTATATTATAGAATTAATATAAAAAACTAAGGGGGCAGTTGGTTAGCATAGGGGAATATTAATAGAAATGAGAATGAATATAGTGAGGAATAAAAATGAATATTATCATTATAATTATGATAGTTGGTTAAAAGGAATAAATGATTACCATTAACATTGATAATGGTTGGTTTGTAAAAAATATTGTAATTAATTAATTACAAAATGAATTATATTTTAATTAATTACAATATTTTAATTAAT
>JANVCQ010000231.1:11420334-11431767 GCA_025531925.1 Erythroxylum plowmanianum
CAATTAGGAGTCAACGAGTGCATAAACAGTTATGAAAATACAGCCAATTTATAATGTAAACTTGGCTCAATCAACAGCCAAACTCAACTGTTCCACCTCTTCTTTAAGGATGATTTGATCTTGTTCTCCCGAGCTTCTAAGGAACAAACCAACATCATTAATGCCATACTGGACAACTTTTGTCATTACTCGGGCCACGTGATCAGCAAAGAAAAAACAATCATGTATTGCTCCCCGAACATTGATCAGGAGCACGCTCTTTCCTTAGGCACCACCATGGGTGTTCTGCTTGTGGGAGATCTCGGCAAATATCTTGGGGTCCCACTCATCCATGATCGGGTCTCCAAATCCACGTATAAGGATCTTACCTCCAAAGTCCTAAACAGAGTGGCCCAATGGCAACCTAAACGGATAGCGCTAGCCGGCAGATTGGTGTTATGCCAATCGATTCTCGCAGCCATCCCCAGTTACCTTATGCAATGTACAGCACTGCCCCAAGGAGTTATCGATGATATAGACAAAATCAAACGTAACTTTCTGTGGGGAACAACTCCTGAGACGAAAAAGATGAGCTTAGTTGGATAGGACATTGTCTGCAAACCCAAAAGTTGAGGCAGTCTGGGCTTAAAGAAGCTTCGCAACCTTAATACCACCTTCTTCCTCAAATTTTCCTGGGGACTTATCTCGGACAGTAACAAACTATGCTACGAGGTGTTCAAGGCAAAGTACGGATGGAAGGACAACCAACCCTTGTCGAATCTCAACAGATCTAAAGCTTCTAAACTGTGGCGACAAATCACTTTGCTTTGGAATATCGGACTTAACTGTGTCCGATGGAGCTTGGGTAATGGCTAGACCACTAGATTCTGGTTTGACCAATGGCTCGACTAGGACATTCGACTTATCGACCTCATCACTGCTCCGTTACCCCCCTTGGAAGCCACTCGTACTGTGGCCAGCTACTCTACTGAACATGGCCAATGGAACTGGAGAGAGTTTATGTCACTCCTCCCCCAAACCGTGTTGGCTAACATTGCAGCTATCCCACCTCCTCATGCTAACCTGGGCTGAGACCGCCCCTCATGGAAATACACGACCATAAGTACTTTCTCGATGACCTCAACATACGCAGTTCTTAGCTCACCAAACTGGCCCAGTGTCGATGGAAAATGGATAGTCGTGTGGAACTGGAAAGGACCAGAAAAGATCAAAACCTTTCTCTGGCTTCTGATGCCCGAGGCCCTCCTTACTAACCATGAATGACGACGCAAGCACTTGACGACTGATGATTCGTGCCACCACTGTGGCCATTCAGAGACAGCGTTACATATGGTCTGAGATTGTATCCGAAGCCAAGCGCTATGGATAAGATTACAAGACCAACTTCCCCTTGGATTCTAGTCAGGTACTAGTATATGCGACTGGCTTTCTACTCACTTAGTTTCTGTTTCCCTTCTGCAGGATGGCACACCTTGGAGCACGTGGTTTGTTGTTGCTTACTGGAGACTCTGGACCTCCAGAAATGAAGAATCTTCAACGAAACCCATCCCAGTGTGCACCATCTTTTCCACTCCGTTCGAGCACAAAGCAAGGAAATCGATCACGCTTTCTAAGACTACAACACTGAGCGATGATGTAGCGAGCAACGGAGGCATCAACAATGGACACCCCCTCCAAACTGGGTCCGTCTTAACACTAATGACGCTATGAAGGCACAAGGGAAGTAGGTGGCAGCTGGCGGGACCTAAGGGATCACACAGGACGTTGGATCATGGGGTTCACGCAAAACATTGGTGTATGCACATTGACTGAAGCTGAGCTCTGGGGTGTTCTACAAGGTTTGTCCATCGCCTACCAGCTGGGCTACCAGTTGGTCCAACTCTATTGTGATTGTAAAGAGGTCGTCGACCTCCTTAATAATGATAGTGATAACTTCTAGGGTAACACCACCCTCCGATAAATCAGACTGTTCTTAGACTAGGACTGGCACGTAGATATCCGCCATGTCTATCGAGAAACCAACGTGTTGGCGAACTCACTCGCCAAGCTAGGTTTTGCACAACCGATAGGATTCTATGTACTGCATACCCCTCCCTGCCATGTTGTAGGGTGGCTGTTACCGGTGGAACCTACTCACTAAGCAATGTTTTGCTTCTTCTGTATGTAAAAAAAAAAAGAGGGTACCTCAGATATTAGAAATTCTAGCATTAGCTCTTTCTTGGCATACCAGTGCTCGTTCCTTTTCAGAAATTTCTTTGACTTATTGAAGTTGAATACAGCGATCAGCCCTCAAAAGAATGTAAAGTGAATTAAATGGAGCCGACCAACTGCGATTTTAAAGGTAAGGGCAACAGCACTAATTAAAGAAAGAGGACAAATGAAAGGAAACAACGTTAGGTTGTACCATGCGAAAATGTTAATTAATACTATTAACAGCATTAGAATGAGAATCTAATAATACTAATCGATATGTCAATGCGAAAGAAACAAAGAACTCATTAATCATTATTTAATTTTGAGATCGAAGCATGTCTTAGCAGGATTAATTTCACCTTAAAAATGGTGATACTTTAGTTCTATGTCAATTTTTAACCACCTTAATTAGAAGTTCTATTTATTTCTTTTAAATTTTAGTTTACACATTTCTTAGGCCTTGAACAATGCAAAAATTAGAAAATTGCAAGTCTTGAGGAAGCTATATACAAGTATATTCGATTAGAATCCCCGTCACGGATCTTCCATGTGTGTATGTATAAATGACTTGATCTGTATATTTTGAAGGAAAAGAGGTAAATAGGTAGTAGGTGAAGAAAGAAATTTCTTTTCTTACTTGTATTGAACATTCGGACAAAATATACACAATTATTCCTCTATTTCTATTGGCTGGCTGTCCTAGAATCAAGGAAACACTAACTAATTGCTAGCTGTACAATACTTCTGAAATGAGCTCTATGTACAGTGACAGATAAGAGGAAAAAAGACAAAGGTTTAAAGTAAGGCCTTCTGTGTTTTGTATAAAGCCCATATTCAGTGCTTATTTTGGTCTTCTATCACGCCCCGGTCAAGATGAAGTTATGGTTGAAAACCAACAACTCCGATCTTGCAAACAAGACCCAAAAATATTTGTGCAGTCAAAGCCTTTGTAAAGAGACCTGCGAGTGGCTTAGTTGAGTTCGCGTGTCGCAACTCAAGGAACCCTAAGTTGACGCAGTCATGAAACAGATGAACGTCAATTTTGAGGTGCTTCATCCTCTCATGGAAGACTAGGTTTCTGGAGATGTAGATCGCAACTTGGTTGTCACAATACAAAGGTATGGGTTTCTTAATCTGAAGTTGAAAAGTGTGTAATATTTGGGTTATCCATTTTAGTTCGCAAGTAGTTAAGGCTAGGCTTCTGTACTCAGATTCAGCTAAAGAACAACTCACCGTTGATTGTTTCTTCATTTTCCAGGAGATCGGTGGCTTTTCGAGAAAGATGCAGAACTCTGTCAAGGAGCGTCTGGAGAAGACACAACTTTCCCAGTCCGAGTCGGAGAAGGCTGCAAGGTTAGGGTTTTCTTCTGTTGCGTAAAAAATCCCTAGATTCTGAGTTCCCTTGAGATATTTTAGTACTCTTTTGGCTGCTTCCCAGTGCGGTAATCTTGGGTTACTCATGAACTGACTAAGTTGTTGAGTAACGTACGTGATGTCAGGTCTTGTAAACCCTAAGTACTGTAATCTCCCCACTAGTCTTCTGTACTCTTTTGGTTTTTCAAGTAACTCACCTGTTTTGATGCTTAACTTTGTTCCAGGAACTATGGGTGTTGCATAAGGTGAACAATCCAATAGCCCAGTCTCTTGCAGGATGTCTCGGATGTATTTTCCTTGGGTAAGTATCATTCCATCTTCTGCTCTTGCTATTTCAATTCCCAAGAAGAATTTTACATGTCCAAAATCCTTGATAGTGAATTCTACATTCAGTGTTTTCTTAACTGAAACAATTTGTTATTCATTTGCACCTATTATCAAAATGTCATCCACATATATGATTGATGCCATAAAGTCATTCCTTGTGCCCCTAGTGTATAAACAATGATTTGCTTCTGATTTAATGAAATTCATTGAGGATAGTTTTGAGGACAATTCTTTGTTCCACTGTCTCCTAACCTATTTTAGGCCATAGATTGGTTTAATTAGTCTACATACCTGTCCTTCCTTAGCTTTATTATAGCCTTGTGGTGGTAGCATATATAGCTCCTCTTCTAGATGACCATGAAGAAAAGCATCATTGATGTCACATTGATGTATTGGCCATTGTTTAGAGGCAACTATAGCCAAGAATATCCTTATTGTTACCAATTTTGCCACTGGGGAAAAAACCTCCGAATAGTCAGCCCCTTTCTTTGACAAAAACCCTTGGCTATAAGTCTAGATTTTAATTTCTCCACTGTCCCATCCGAATTGCTCTTCACTTTATATACCCATTTTGAAGCTATGGCCTTCTTCCCTTTAGGTAGTACTGTGAGTTTCTAAGTCCCATTCTTCTCTAATGCAGATAATTTCTCATTCATAGAACTTACCCACCTTTCATCTTTGCTAATAGTCTCATAAGATAATGGCTCAAAAGTTCTAGAGACATTACCTATAAAGTTGCTGTAACTTTTGTTGTGTTTGATGTTTTGCATCTTTAACGCTTCTTCATTTGTTCCTGCAGGACAACAAACTTGTAATGCTACACTGCAATCATCAAAGGAGTGAGTGGATTGTTGTGCTGTGGATTGAAGGACATAGTCTTGCAGGTATTTGGGGGGTATGTGAGTTCTACTGCTTCTTCTCTGTGTGGGCGCAATTGGTATTGTGTTTTGGTTTGGTGAGTTGTCGGGTTGCGAATGATCAAGTGGCTGGGAAAGTGATTTTGTTGGTGGGGTAGCAGTTGTGACAGGTCTTTGTGTAGGGTAATCTGCTTCTTCATTGGTTATGGTGCTTGAGAATAAAGGGTCGGATACTTGTGTAGTGTTTAGATTTTGGTCTGCGTAAGGGAAATTGCTTTCATAAAATATCACATCTCTTGACACAAACACTGCTTTAGTTTCTAAGTCCATGACTCTATAGGCCTTATAATCTGGCATGTATCCAAGAAAAATGCACATTTTTCATCTAGGATCCAATTTAGTTCTGTTTGGTGTTTTGTTTAAGGCAAAGTGCAGGCAACCAAAAATTCTTAGATGCTCATAATTAGGCTTTCTTTTGTGCAGTTTTTCAAAGGGACTCATCCACCCCAGGACTTTGGTTAGGATTCGATTTATCAGGTATGTAGCTGTAAGCATAGCTTCTCCCCAATACCCCTTAGGTAATTTGGCTTTGAAAAATAAGGCTCTAGTGATTTGAAGAAGATGTTTATGCTTAATTTTCACTACCCCATTCTGTTGTGGTGTGTATGGATTGCTCTTTTGATGTTGGATTCCCATTTCCTTGAAAATTTTGATGCATTCCTGGTTAATAAACTCCCTCCCATTATTATTCTGTACCTTCAATATTTTGGTGTTAAATTGTCTCTCAGAATTTTTAAGGAACTGTAGGATGGTTTGTTGGGTTTGGTGTTTGTGTTTTAGTATAAAAGTCCATGTAGCTCTAGGAAAATCATCTATAATTGTAAGAAAGTAGTGTGAACCACCCATTGTAGGAACACTATAAGGTCCCCATAAGTCAATGTGGATGATATCAAAAGGTTTGTTTGTATGTATCTCATGCTTGGGAAAGGGTTTTCTATGTTGTTTGGCCAAAGGACAAACTTGACATTCATGTTTGTGAGGAACAGAAACTTCAATTTCATTGATGTGCTGTAACTTTTCTTTGGATACATACCCTAGTCTAGAATGCCATAAATCAAAGACTACTGAAACATTAAGAGCAACAATTTCAGCTTTGTAAAACTCTAAAGAAGAACCTTTTAGGGTATTGGGTGGTCTGAGTTCAACTCATACAGCCCATTCACTGCCTTAATGATAGCTATGACATCATTAGTCTAAAGGTCATGCAAAAACAACTTGTTAAATAGGAAAATGGCAGCAATCTCATTCTGTGTAGTATGCTTATTAACTGACAACAAGTTCTTGAAGAAATTAGGTATATGTAAGATTTCTTTTAGGGAGATTTTGTCTCCTATCTGTTTGTAGCCAATGTGGGCAACTTATTGCTTTGTTCCATCGGGTAGAGTCACATGTTCATAAGTATTATTATTTGCTACATACTTAGTGCAAAGACTCAAATCAGCTATCATGTGTGTAGAGGCACCATAATCAATAAGCCAAGAGTTAAGATAATTAGAGGTCGTGTTTACAGAGTGTGTAGTATTACCTACATAGTTTTGGTAGCCTGAATATTTTACCTCCCTAGTAGTTTTGCCCTTGATAGCTTTACTTATCTCCTGTTGAATAAAGTTTGCAAGATCAGAAGAGATTCCTCCATTCCATGATTTTTCCTCATTCTGTTCTTGTGTGGTTTTTGTAGGTTTGTCCACTGCCTATGCCAAGTTTGCCCTTCCTTTTTCTCTCTGAGCAGTAAGCTCCTTATACCAATCAGGGACTCCATGGATTTTGAAGCAGGTCTCCAAGGTATGCCCATTCTTTTTGCATTTTTCACAGTATTTGTCCTCTATCTTCAGATAGGGTCCTTTTCCAACATTGGTATTATTTTTCCCTCCTTTCTTCCAACTACTTGATTGTTTGGCTAGCATTGCCATGTTAGGGGTACTGTCCATAGTAGAGTTGACCACCCTTTGTCTTTCAACGGTCTGCAGCATGGAAAAAGCCTTGTTTGCAGTAGGTAATGGCTCCATTAGTATGATTTGATTCACCACATGCTCAAACTCGCCATTGAGTCCCATTAAAAATTGCACAATTCGGTGAGTGTTTTCTTCGGCAGTGATGATTTTTGATGTATCACAAGTGCACATGGGAGTAGGACTTAAGCTAGATAAGTCATCCCATAATTTCTTCAGTTTTGTATAGTAAGCAGAAACTGTTAGGGTACCTTATTTTAGGGAACGTATTTCCCTCTCTATTTGATACAGTAGTAGCCCATTAACTTCTCCAAACCTTTCTTGCAGTTCCATCCAAAGTTCTCTAGCTATAGGAAATGATAGGAAGGCATCACTTAATTCTTTAACCATGGCATTGAGGATCCATAACTTTACCATGCTATCTGCTCTCTTCCATTTTGCTGACAAAATCATATCTTCTGTGGGCATGGTGTAGGACCCATCGATGAAGGAGAATTTATCCTTGGCACATAAGGTGCTCCAAGTAATGTAGTTGTTACCGTTGAAAGGGATAGTGACAAGCACAGCTCCTGGGTTTTCAGTGTTAGTGACAAAGTCGGGTTCATATTCATGCGTAGTTGGTAGGTTTGTGGCACTGGAGCCACTGTTGTCTCCTGTATTTGACATATTAGGTTAGGGTACGTGAATCAGAGAGTAGGCTCTAAAACCATGAAGGAAAAGAGGTAAATAGGTAGTAGGTGAAGAAAGAAATTTCTTTTCTTACTGTATTGAACATTCGGATGAACTACATATAATTATTCCTCTATTTCTATTGGCTGGCTGTCCTAGAATCAAGGAAACACTAACTAATTGCTAGCTGTACAATACTACCGAAATGAGCTCTATGTACAGTGACAGATATGAGGAAAAAGACAAAGGTTTAAAATAAGGCCTTCTGTGTTTTGTGTAAAGCTCATATTCATTGTTTATTTTGGTCTTCTATCATATTTCTCATTCTGATTCATTGTTCTAGTTGTAGCATTAATAATAATTGGGGCATTCCCTTTGTAACATTGGATGCAGACTCCTAATTATGGTTGCGATAAGATTGAGACTCATTGTGGCCTAGATAGACATAACCAGGAGGAAGCAACTAAGAAGACGCCAACTGGAAACTATAAAAGCCAAGTAAACATACAGTGGCCCACCACACCAAAATGAGAAAACGAGCTCTGGACTGGAAAAGTCTTTCAGAAAGAGATGACTCCCCATATCTAGAGATGAGCTGCAAGTGAACAAGTTGTCTATTTATGGTTACAACTGAGAAGGGTGCAGCACGGCCAAGCAAAGTTACTAAACTTGAAGATTAGAGTAGAGACCTGAGAAACACGACAATTACATAATTATCACAACTTTTAGTATGTGTTTATTTTGTCGGACCACCAATAATTTTAGGACTCAAATATCTTCTCTAAAAGAATAGTTTGCTCCTGCTGGTCAATAACCCATGGAAACTCCTTCTTGGATCTACTTTTACGAAACTCTTGAGATTTAATGATTTATATCAATCCAATCATTCAACAGTGATAAGGTAATCATGCAAGCAACTTGTGTATTTATGATTTCTGATCATAATATTTATACGCATGCATAGTATCTCGCGGTTACTAATGTTTTATAGGCTTAGGAAAAATAAAAGAGGATCCTATTTTGTTTTTTTAATTTAGATATTTATAAAAAAATTAAATGAGGTGCAATAAGAACCGATCAAGCGTAAGGTATAGGCTCTTACTATATGTTTTCTGTCGGCAACTTTGAATTCAAATCAAGCTAGGTTGATATAGGTTTAAAAAAATGTCATTTTCGAGTATGGTTTTCGTCTACATCCAAAATGATAATAACTTGCTATTAATGATCATTTAGTGTAACAAGTAAATGTGAAACATCAAATCGGAAATTTCATATATTCAAGTCTCTTTCGAATTTAATGTTGAAGTTACATTCTCAAATCAATAATACTAATAGATGGTTTCTAGAAGGCATGTAGAGGGTTGAAAAGTTAAACCATTAAGCCTCACTAGAACTAGAAAGGAGGATAAAAACCTACTTTCCATTTGTATCCAGATTACGAAGAAACTGTTAGGCTTTAGTTGCCTTAACAAATTCCTCATCCCATTTTCTATTAAATCAGCTATGGAGGGCTTAGCTATGGGGTCGGAGTGTTTAAGTTAATAGTTTCTACAGCTGATGATGACCCTCCAGTGATTTCATGTACGTACAGTTTAGTTTACTAAAATGTAGCCATTAAGAAGAGGACAATTATGATGGATCGACCGCGACTAAGTGAAACATTGACTTATTGCTTAAAGGCGAATATAATGGAGAAATGTAGACGTATTATTGAACTATCTAAAGAAGGATGTATCTTTATGAACAGAAAGCAACCTAAACTGATGGTGTAGTCTACATCCTGAGTAAATTTAATTAATCATCTAATTGATATGCATAGGATCCTCTTTTCTACAAAGGCACACAAAAGGGCTCCACCTTGAGCGAAAGTTTGAACTACTTAAAGTAAAAGCATAAAGCTGATGACCTGGTCATCATTTTTTATATAAAAAGAAGTAAAGGCAAGTGTATACAGTGCTTCACTCATTTACATAGACGGCCTTGCTTTTCTGCACTTTTTACTAATCAAGAACAAATAGATTCTGCAGTCTCTTTCCATATTTATTTACGTTCTTCTTTAGTTTTGATAAAGTTTTACAAGTTCTAGTTTCTATCAACATCATTTACTTTATCAATAAGCAAAATCAACTTAAACACTTGGAAAAGTCTTCTAAGTGTAATTGTTCTGGGACAAAAATGTAAAGGTAAAGTGATGCTCTTTGATTGGTCCTAGACTTCAACGTTCTTGGTGATTAGTGCCTAATGCTTTGGTACTTCCTCTCTCCCGTAACTTGGGTGCTTATTAGCAAAAAAGCGCCAACGGCGGCGGTTTCAATGTTGACCAGACCAATAGGTTTTTCTCATAAATGCCCACCAAGTCTTTAGGCCCAACATGCGTTTCTTCTTTATTAAGTAATTAAGTCGACAGATTCCTCATATGTAAGTTTCGCTTAAACTTCTTCCACATTAATCACGTGGACCCTCCAGTTTCAATTGCCTGCAAGCAGAATTTCAAAAGCTAGGAGTTATCATTTTAATAATTTTTATGATCATTAAAATTAATACTTTACATTATATTAATTTGGATAGCTCAAATAATTGGATTTAAATTTTAAATATGGAATGTTGGTGTTACTAATCTTAATGATTATAGTTGATGCATGTGTAACTGGGGTAATTACAATTCCTGCTTGGTCCTAATAGACTTGCATTAATGTTTATAGCTGCAACAAATGCAAGTTGTCTAACTTTTGATTCTCCTTATAGATTGTTTTACTTTATCGATTCTCGAAGACTGTAAAAGCAATGTTCTTCCATCGATCACCTGATGTAGCGAATCCTTTCTGATTGAACCATGAATGAAATGCTTCATGTGAAAGTTCTTTAGGGGGAAAAGATCTCTCAGGTTTGGATGTACGTGAGACCGAACAGTAGTAAATTTGCTAGTAAAATGCGACAAGACAGAAAACCAAAGAAAAAGATATCGAAAAGGGCCAATGCGCCTCGTGTAACTGAACCACTTCATCAAGCAATTAATTAAGATAAATGTTCTTTAGGATCGTAACTACAAGTCTAAAAGAATGCAAGATTATGTTATGCATGGTTATATGTACAAAATTAGGTCAGAGATGAAGATACAGACCACACTATTTAGTGGAGCCTATCTCTTCAAAGCCAACTTAAGGTATCCTACAATGATTGATAAGCAGCAAGACGACACATGTTATAATGAAAGAACAGCATGTTATAAGCATGCAATATTTTGATTTATAATAGCGTACGTTCGAAGACTTAGAATTGTGTTCAGACAAAATTCCCTTGTCGTATGTATAGAGATATTTATGTTGATGCACAATTTTTACTTTGCAACTCATTGACAGGCCTCCCATAACGTCCCTGTTGCAAAGCAGTTCTTTCTTCCATGTTTTCTAAATGGCAGCTCTGAAAATGTGAGACAGAGACGTTGAAGTCATGAAGAGGAAATCACAGGAGCTTGGACTGAATATAATAAGTAATCAAAATATAGTTAAATTAGTTTCTTTAATAAAATGATAACTCCATATTATTACAGCCAAAAAAAAAACGAAAAGAAAGGGGTTTCTTGAAGCAAATAGAGATATATATATATATATATACTTTGGGAGTTTTTGGTTGCGAAGTTGCAATTTGTTCCCCAAGTTTGATGGAGAGCAATGAATAAAGCACAGCTTGGCTTCTTCAGGTCATTTTCTGAAATAATTAAGTGAAAGGAAAGGTAGCAGGTAGACTCAAGAATGATTGATTAAGAAGAATCCGTTAAATACTTGAAATAATTGCATGTTGGGTAAGATACAAGCAGATGTTTACTTTAATGCTCGTGCCACGTAGTTACCTCGTAGGAAGTATAATTTAATGTCTTTTTTACCTTTGTTAGTTGTAAGAAATGTTTTAAAAATCGGACCGGTGATTGAATCGGAGAAGCACCTGATTCAAGGGTCAATGGTTGAATCGAAATTCAACCGTGGTCGAACCGGTGACTAATAAAT
>JANVCQ010000231.1:11443397-11462440 GCA_025531925.1 Erythroxylum plowmanianum
CCCTAAGTCATTCCAATCCATCTCATCCTATGCCAAATTTACGATTTTACCCTTCCTGTCGGGGTGGGATGTTACACAAATAATCTAAGAAACTTATGCAAATAAATTAGGAGTTAGAGAGTTGCTATAGTACTTACTTAGGAGTACTAGTGAGTTCATAGGGAACTCTTGCAAGTGTTGAAAAACACTCAATCTCTTATAACTTTTTTTCCTTTCGTTGAAACTAATAGAACCACCTACGTGAGATCCTTGGATATAGATAGCAACTAAGCTATCGAACCAAGTCAACTCGTTTTTCTTTTCTGAAAATTGAAAACTTGTTGCGTGCTCTTTTCTTTTCTGAAAACATCATAATCTTGCAAAAGTCAACTCATTTTTCATCAGTCTCTTGAGAGAGAAGATAATGTTAATAAAAGACAAATCTCAACACGGTGGAATCAGGATCTGTATCACCGGTGTTTTGTGGGGGACTAAAGGTCGAAAAGAATACATGCATACATTTGTACAATATTATGTTACTTACACATATGTTTCTTAGTATACATCTGTATAAACCACGTTAAATTGAGCAATGCAAGTATATAATCTTAAAAGGGTTAAATTTTATGTTTGAATGCTAATATCTTTTCATTCGCACTTGATAATTATACCAAACGAGCATTTTCCGCATGTGTATGTGATGGCCTACATGTTGAACCCCGAATTTTTTTTCTAAATTATCTATTTTTTTAATTAATTATTGTTTATTTTTGAATTGAGCCCATTAATTTATTGGGCATGAGTAGAAATTAGAATTTTGGAATGGTGTTAAAAGAGTTAAGGAGTTAGTAAATAAAATAAATGGAGGGTAGAATTGGAAAGGCTAGGTAAGTGAAAGGAAAAATGGGAAGACAACCTAAAAAATGTGTCTTGAATAAGTGAGAAAGAAGAGAGAATCGTGAGAAGAAAGAAAATGAGAAAAAAAAAACATAGAGCAAGAAGAGAAGAAGAAGAAGATCGTGGGAGAAGCTAGGAAAGAGAGAAAATTGTGGAGAAAGAAGAGAAATCAAGCTTGTTAAGGTAAGTTAATCACTTTTTCTTCTTACTTTATTAGAGAAATGGGTTGTGCTAAGAATGAAGGAGTTAGAGAGAGAAAGGGGTTTTGTGTAGAGAATGAAGGGTTTGTATTGGAAGATGATTTAAGAGAACCCATTAATTCCTAAGGTTTCTAAACTAGGTCTTGGATTTTCTAACCTAAATGGAATATGGATAGGTTAGGTTTAAGTTCAATTTTAGCATTTTTTTATTTTTGAAGTTTTATGAATTTTTATTTGAATTTGGATTAAATAGAAATTGATTTATTTGAAGGGAATCAAGAAAACCTTACTCAAGAGCAAAAGGAATGGTAATCTTGAGTTTGGATTTTTAGCAAAAATTAAGTGGGTAATTTATTTATAGTTATTGTGTGATTGGACAAAATTTTGCCTATGTGTATGTATATTGATTTCTTGAAATGGATTTGCTTGAAATTGAATTGTTGTGACTTGATTGGAAATGCATGATGCATTGTGATTATGTTATACCTTGAAAGAGGTTATAATATTTTGAATTAAATAAAAAGAAGAAAAAGCATGAAAGTATGAGCATATGATTGAATTGAGCATAAATTTGCTTGTGATTGGGCAAGAGAGGAATCCATTTTATTAGTCACGTGCACATTCATCTATAGCCTTCTCTTGGCTGCCCGCTTGAGGCCACGAGATCCTGAGAATTTGTACTCATTTTGTTCATAGTGTAAACTTCAATTTCTCCGTTTTGTTCCAGGGAACTCTCGAGCCATTTGTTTGTACATTACATCTTTGAATTGTCAAGTATTGTACATAATTGAGTGTTAAGTTTAGTGGCTAAAGTCTATGTTGTGTGTTATAAGTTTGAGCTATATTGATTAATGCTTGAATTGCTAGAATAGATTGAGAATGCTTGAATTGCTGGATATATATATGTATATATGCCTGAATTTGTGACTAAATGATGATGATGATGAGCTTTGTAGCTCATCCCGTATTTTTCACTCCTCAGGTGCAAAACAAGACGAGTGTTGAACCTTGCAAGGCATTGGAAACTCCAAGATAGTTAGAGACTTTTGTAACTAAGTTAGCGACTAGACTTTTGGATAGCTTTATAAGCGTATCAAACATTAAGCATCCAATGTATTTTGTATCTTGTGTTAAGTCTTTGATGTTATATTGATATGAAATTAAAGCTATGTATAAACTTCATTTTGATTTAGAAATGAATTGAGAATTGAAGAAGTTTCCAATGTGTATGTGCTTATTTATCTTGTAGTTATACATTTCCTATTTTAAGTCTTTCATAGGTGTAGAAATTGTATTTTGACTTCAAGGAAAAAACTGGATTAATATAGGTTGAATTAGACAAAGTTGTCTTCTTAGAAGTTGTAGATTATCTTTCTAGCTTTTCAACTCTATATAGTATGAAATTTTTGGATATCGGAATTGAGAGATATGATCATTAGAAATTTGTGATGCTGCATAGAATGGACATTCAGGACAGCTACATTGATTGAAAATTTTGACCCTTTTGGAGGCAAAATATCTTTTCAAGGTCTTCATGAAAGTTATTTTTACCAAGACAGGATGGAAGGAGAAAAGGAAGAAGGAGGAAGTCGCGATCATGACTCATCGCAATCGCAACTCTGCAGAGTTTTGTGCAAATCAGGCGTTCCTTGATCTGAGCACCTCTGACTCTTTTGGCCATAACTTTTTCATCTGACCTCCAAATGACCTAATTTTTGAAGCCATAATTTTCTAATACATTCCTCTATCTCTCCATAAAAATAGCTTTTGGTATTGATTTGAAAAATATTGAATGAATCAAAGTAAGTGTATGGGTTGGAAGAGTATGAATTAGATATTTTTACTAAACATATTTCGGCATTTTGATGATATTTTCACCTGTAGAGCTTCAAATGAGATGATTCTTGTTTGTAAATAAACTAGAGATAGAGAACTGTAAATTATTTAAAGGGATTGAATTTTAATTCAATCCTTAAGACTTTCAATTTCTGGGTGGAAGTTGAGTATAGTGTACTGTTTTAGTTTAATAACAGTTCGAAAATATTTGAGTCATAACTTTCAGAGTTCTAAACCAAATTGAATGATTTTGGTGTCAATAGAAACTTAAGACAATAGGGAACAAATGATATGAAGAAGTTAAATTGTAATTCGGTTTGAAGTTTCTCAAAATCTATTATGAAGTTGAATTAATGAGTATGCTTAAGTTTTATGACTCCGAATGTTGGGCTCTGGAAACGGAGTCCAGCACTACAGACCTCACAACACAAAGAGAGGAGCACTTTCTATTTGAACTTTATTTGGGTGCAATGTTCTTTATGAACTTAGCATAAATGTATAGTAGTCAGTGACCAATGAACCTCAAAGGTATGGATTATTTAGGAATAAGTTCAGTTAATCTGAGGTATTAAAGATAATCTAATCGGTCTATTTACCTTATATTTTCCCCCTGAAATCCATCTACATGTGCTTTTCAACTTTTGGAGGAAATAAGATTACTATCACCATAATATGAGTACTATATTTCTAGATCTTGGAAAAATGGGAAGCCATATTTACCATAAGTGATCAGCAAGTCTATACTTTTGGAAAAAGAAAGAACACAGGATGGATAGAGAGAAGACAAAGAATTGATGTGTGAATGTGACAGTGAAGACAAATCATTTTCTTGGAGTTCCTAAAGTATTGTTATCGTTTTGGTTTGAGGTAGTAAATTGTGAGATTTAATAAGATAACGACAGAAAGAATAAAAATTCACCGGTAAGATTTGCGTCAGAAATTAAAACAGCATAAGAAAAATGAAGTGAAGGACTTGAATGTAATAAAGAGTAGTTGAAAGATTGTGACGGGTTTGTTCCAGGACGGAAGTACCGTTTCTATCAAGCACTTAAAAGGAGGGGCCTCTTCTACGTACACTCTTTTAAGAACTGTGTACCTCTTTGATCGAAGCTTAGCCGTCAATCACTATTACTTGCAACTGTAAAATTGTGATTCTTATTTTGCTTTAGTTTCATGTTTCCTAACATTTTTATGAGAGCATGCTACGCACTAGTGTTGGCCTTTTTACAGAGTTTTCTAAGAGAATGAATTTAATGCAAGTACGGTTTTCCATCACTTGAATCTTAAAGAATTTACTTGCTCAATTGGATAAAATTTAAATAATTCACATTTATATTTGTTGGAGTTTAATTTTTTCAATGTCCTCCCTGTAATGTTTATTCCTACTAAGTTTATTTAACAAGGTTCATCCTTTCAAGGTTTTACCTACGATACGTTCATCTTTATAAGGTTAATTCTTACTAGGTCAATCTATGCAAGGTTTCATCCTTATTAAGTACATTCATACCTCTATTAGTGGGTGTCTTTTTTGCAAGATTCATTTTTTCACATATTAGATATGAGACCTAAAAATATCGCATCATCCTTTCGGGTGCTGTTCATGCTCCCTCGTAGCCAGGGACGGAGCCACAGTGGGGGCAAGTGGGGGCACTTGCCCCCACTGACTCCAAAAAAATTTACATTATTTTAAGTTTTGAACCTATAAAAAAAATTAAAATTTTGTTCTCATTAAAATTTTGCCCCCATTAGAATTTTTTTTTTGCCTTCAGTTAAATTTTGCCCCCACTCAAAAAAATTTCTGGATCCGTCCCTGCTCGTAGCTTTTAAAACTTGTTATTAGGGGAATGTATCATTTGTCCCTCCAACTTCCTTTTATTGTTCAATATAAACGAGAGTTTGAAGCTTTTAATAAAGGCATGAGCTATTACCTTAACTTGGACGGATCATCTCTATACTTTCATTGAATCACAAGCTTATTAGACTTAAGAAAGTATCGCATAATACAAACCGATTAATAGGAAGCAATTAATAAGTTTATACAATGTAAGGAATGTAGGTTAATGATGCTAAAACATTATGGTATTTTTACTTTCACCTTAAAGACTTGGCGTATGTGGCGCATACCTTTGTCGCTTAATCAAGTGGTTCCAGGTTTGATCCCTGCCCTTAAGAATGTAGCAAACTCCTGAGCCAGCTATAGCCCCCTTATGGGATGTATCATGCAACGAAGGGGGACTAGTCACCGGCCTCGACCCAGTGGACATCTCCTGAGAGACCAAAAAAATACATACGATTGTGGAAAATTCTATTTAGCACCCCTATACGGAACCTACAACTACCCACACATATGACATCCAAAATTTATGTATATACATTCATGGCATTCATTGTTGTATATATACATATTACAAAATTTCATATCCCTTCACAACATCATTTAAAAGTAGTATGACATCATTACATTAATATGGTAATCCAAAAGAGATATTACACACAACTTAAATTCTTAATTATAAACTATTATTACAATTTTTTCATTACAACTACAACCATTCTTTAATCAAAAGACACATCCAATTTTACTTCTAACGATTGGCTTTGGTCCCTGCAGATGATCCATGTACCTTACTCTTATTATTTGGACCTACACGGATTAACACTCGTGCTAAACTTGAAAGCTTAATGGGGAAACACTTAGTTTGGATAACAACTCATAGCAATCATCCACCAAGTACGTACACAGTCATGAATATCATAAACTCATGTAAACAATGATGACATAATTAAGCAAAGTACATAATGCAAATATGCTTCAATATATTATCCATATACCAAAATGCACATTTATAAGTCAAATATTGATATTCAAAACTCATAAATACAAATTATTCATGTTTTTGTGTTGTATCTCTCATTTATGAATGTTAAATTTCCTTTCTATGTTAAACTTATACATTTCCTGTGGGTGTTAATAACGGGAGCTGTGGATATTCGAAGATATCAAACTATGAATACATGAAAGCATCAAACTATAAGTACCCGAAGGTATCAAACTGTGGATATCTGAAAGTATCGAACTGTGAAGATACCATAGTCTCAAAATGAAGACACCGGTAGTGTCAAACTGTAGCGGCTACACTGTAACCTTATAGGCATGCCTACCTATCCATCACAAAGAAAATGAAGCAGACATTGTAACATTTTCCTTGAATCATTTACTACTTTCACGATTAATACACTGACAAGTCATATGATATTCATTTAAAATCATAAAATCTGTATGTAAACTTGTATGGTCATACTAAGCAATAAATATGCATATAAATCATCTATATATACGTAAATTTTCTTTAGCATGCATTATGTTTAATCTTAAACTTCAATATTTAATCACCCTCATTCAAATATGGTAAGCAATATTTCATTTATTTTTAGGTGTTTTCAAATTTTCATAAACATTGGAAAATGTTTCGATATGGTTCAGTGAAAGAAAAATATAAGCAAAGCACTCAAAATAATGCAAAATGGGCTAAGCGGATCTAAAACTAGACAAGCAAATCACAAGACAGCTTCCACTTGTTCTAAAATTTTCATATAGAAAAAAATTCAATTTAAGCTTTGAGATGTCTAAACATTTGCTCCCCTATGTCTCTAGTTTCCATATCATCAAAGATAGGCCATCTAGACTTCTAGGTTACAAGATAAGCTACAAACATAAGCTACTCCAATATAGGGGCAACATCAGGTCATCATCTTCGATCTTAATTTCCAATATCATATAACCAAAATTAGGTCCGAGTCTCTCTAGATATTTTTGTTGCTATATCTTAAGTTCCATTTCCAATTGGAATCACCCAATTTGGAGGTTTGTAAATCGAGTTATGGACAAAAAATAAGACCATTTGAGTGAACAGAGAATCTAAGATAGAATTTTACTAAATATGACTGTCTCTTGTCATATTCAACCAATTCATGCTAAGTAACACTGAATCACCATTTCAACAACCATTCCATGTCCAAATCAATCTTTTTACACATTCAAATATACACACATACAGAAATTAACTAAGTGGAGACCCAAACCTTTGAAATTTGCAAATTAGCTCTTCTTTTAGTACTCTTTCTTCTCTTCCCCTTTGAATTTGCTTGATTCACCAACTAGAACACTAGAAATACATATCTCAATCCTATATCCAATCTTATAATTTTAACTCTTCATGAGCAAAGCAAGGAAGGTGAAGATGAAAAGAAAAATCACAAACTTTTACCTTGATTTTTACCTAGGATTAGCTTGATTCCTTATGCAAAATGATGTGATTAAGGAGATGGAATGGAAAGGAGGCGAGAAGAGAAAATTCTAGAGTTAAACCACTCCATAAATGTTCCTCGCCCTTCTCTTCTACTCCCCACTTTAAAAAGTTTCTAGTCTTACACACATGTTTCAATCTCATTGGTTTATATATTGATTTTTGGCAAAATTGCACATTTAGTCCTTCTTCTTCCTTTAATTCCCATGTTGGCATATAAAGTCATCAATTGATTTCATTCTAGTCCATAAATCACATATAATTATTCATTTCCATGCTTAAATGAAGAAATTAACAATTTACCTATGTCTTTTAAATTAAGTACCATTATGTTTCTTACTATACTTAGATGCACTTAATTCGTTATGTTCACTTCTTAATACACCTTATACATGCTATAATACTTCTAGGGTATATGTTGGGGCCTTACAAGAGCTCTTTCATGCACATATTTAATAATTTATAATTTAAAGACTATTTGAGGAAGTCTCTATTTTACATATTTTATTATCTATGATTTAGGAAAGCAAAATCTTTTTCTTTTTAAAGAAATTGTGTATATAAACATGTATTCTGTATTTTGAGAGATAACAAGAATTTTTCCTAGACCCTAATTTGTAATATGATATAAGAGAATTAGGGTTTTCAAACTTTTCAACTACCTTTGTTGCAATTCTTTTTCAACCTTTATTGCTACAATTGTAGATCGTGCAACCTTTATGGTTACAATTTCAAATCATGTACATTGTAGTAATATCATCTCATTGTGTAACCTTTATTGTTGTTCTTTGTTTTATTTACTTATAATTTCAACCACATAAGCCATGTCTAATGTCATCGAAACCTCAGCTCTCCTTTCAAAGAAAGTTAAAAACAATTTAAAGAAACTTCACCAAAAATGAATTCTAAAATATTCCAGCAACATACTATTTAGAGAAAAATACTATTTGAAGTGGTCCTAACATGTCAAAAACAATCTTTAAGGGAAAAAAAAAAACAAAATCACCTAATGGGAACTTGGTTAAAGCAAGAAGAACCAAGTTTTAATGATTAGAATGAGGAGGATTGTCTCATAATGTCTTGGTTGTAGGGTTCTGTGACATTCAAATTTAGTGATAAATGCATGTTTTCCCCAATAGTTCAAACTATTTGGGTGGTTATTGGACAAACTTATTCCAAGGCTAAGGATGCTAATTACATGTATGAAATAAAGGTTAAAGCTAGAATAGCAAAGGAATAAAAGAAAACTTTCACAGAATATGCAGGTTTATTATGAACTCTATGAAAGAATTAAATCACTACAAGACAATTGAGTTACATTGTAATACTTGTTCTGCTTAAATAAAAGATTTCATTAAAAAGGATAGGGTAGATAATTTTCTTACAGGCCTGAATCCTGAATTTGATCAGATAAGGGTATATTTTAGGGAAGGAAGAAGTTTCATCGCTGAATGAGGTGATTTCACATGTGAGAGTTAAAGAGAGTAGACAGACTATAATGCTTGAACCACAAACTATGAAAAACTTCAGCATTAAATACCATTACAAAACTAACCAAAAAATGTCAACTGAACTACTATAAATAATTCCAAAATAAGGGAGAGTTGAGTTAACCAAAGACAGGCAAAATAGAGAAAGCAAAGAGGACCTTTGGTGTTCATATTGCAAGAAACCGAGGCACACTAAGGAACATTGCTAGAAATTACATGGTAAACCATTAAATCAAGAATCGGGCAATAAAAGAACTTAACATAAACCTTCCAATTCAGCCTATGTAACTTAAAACAATCAAGAAAAATTATAAGAACTACGAAGTTTCACCGATGAAGATATTGATAAACTAAAAAACCTAATGGGTAAGCTTGACAAATCATCAAATTCAAGTCTATCATCTCACTCAAATAACTTTCCTGTGTGTTCATTTATATTTTTAAGTAATTCTTCTTCTTTAATTTGATTTAATGTCTAAAAAAACTCTTTTTGTAATATATGGATTATAGATTCTGGTGCTACTAATCATATGACTCATTTATCCACTTAATTTCAAACCTATACCCTTTGCCTGAGTGATAGGAAGATCACTGTTACTAATGGGTCCCTTGTCACTGTAGTTGGCATAGGAGATATACAACTTACCTTATCATTCTTACTAGAAAATGTTCTCCATGTACCCAAGTTATCTACAAACCTTATCTCTATAAAGAAATTATCTAAGATATAAACTTTTAAGCAAAATTTCACCCTTCCTTTGTGAATTTTAGGAAGAAGGTTTAAAGAAGAGAATTGGACCTAATAAGTAATTCACCCTTTGTTTGTTTAATGGAAAAGATGTAGGGAATTTTCATTGTACTATGTGTGAGTTTACAAAATGCACTCATGCATCATTTTCAATTATAAAACAAAGAGTATCTACTTTTTTATCTAGTTCATAGTAATATTTGGGTGCTACTTGTATTCCTAACATGAATGGTTTTAAATGATTTATATCTTTTATTGATCAGTGCACTCGGGTTATATGAACTTTCATGTTGGAAAACAAATCTGATGTGAGTAACATTGTCATAAGTTTTCATTCAATGACATAAAATCAATTTGGTGCTAAAATTAAGCGATTTTAAGTTGACAATGCAAGAGATTATTTTAATCAAACTTTGTCATCATATTTTCAAAAGGAAGGCATTATTCATAAATCATTTTGAGTTTATATACCCCAACATAATGGACAGATAGAAAGAATGGTCATCTTTTGAATACTTTTAGAGCATTATTGTTTCATCATAATGTACTTAGACAATATTACGAGGAAGTTGTTCTCATATTTGCATATATGATCAATAGGATGCCTTTGCGTGTTTTGAATCCAAAAACTACTTTGGAATGTCTTTCTCATTTTTATCTAGATGTTAAAACTTCCAATAACTTAATGCCAAGAATTTTTGGTTGTATGAAATTTTTTCATATGCATAATACTTAATAGGATAAGTTAGAACCTAGAGTGTCAAACGTGTATTTTTAAAGTACTCACTAACTTAAAAAGGATAAAAATGTTATTGATCAGATTCCAAGACAATACATGTACCTACAGATGTAACATTTTCTATAGTTTTACCTTATTTTTCTCAACCTTATCTTCAGGGGGAGTTAGTGTATAAGGAAGATAAGGATAGTAGTGATAGCTTAGACAATTTGTTACTCTCTTTCCCATCGTTCACTACAAGAAAAGCAGGAATTAGTGACGAAAAATTACCGACAGACTTCGTCAATTCCACATACTTCGTCTGGACATTCACGTATGCATGTAACTCCAAATTTGGTCCATTTAACAGTTTACTAATATGACAATATCTAAGTTCTATACTGATTGTGTTTTAGGTAAATCGTTTTGTATTGACAGTTCATCTGGAGAGTTTATCTTTTATACTAAATTTGGCGACTCATTCACTATATCCTCTACAAGTTTAGATATAGCGAAAATGTTGTTGTAAGAAGGTGTTAAAAACCCTACAATTAAGGGAAGAACTATCACTGTTTCAATTGGTGCCTTCGAACATATAAGGACCATTCTCGGAAATCTAGACATCAGGGACTCATTTACCTTTACTGACTCTCATGTTACTTGGAATCTAAGAAAATAATTATATTATTTTCATTTATCGATGCAATAAACTGGACTCAACTTTAAAGTTGATTTATTGTTGTATCTATAAGAATTTGTCAAACAACCTCTCTACTAGTTAGGGGTCAAACTGCGTACTATTGAGTGTGGACTGTTTTTGTTCTTATTCTATGACTGTAAGAATTATTAACCTTTTAATACAAAGTTTGTACTTGAATATTATATTCAACAAATTGCCTTATTTCTTTTTCAATTTACCTACGACCGTTTTTATGACGCCGTTGTAAATCGATTGATTCCGTCGCCAATTTATATTACAGACGGAATCAACGGAATCCAAACATTTTCCATCAGTAATATCCGTCACTAAATGACATTTTTCTTGTAGTGGTTACTACCCTTTAATCCTTTAATCTAGACAAAAGGTTGATAACAAAAGAGGTATCATAAATAAACCTTTAACTCCTCTAAGGCCTACTAACTTTGGTCCTTATTTAAAGTATTCTACTTATTAGAGGGCATGAAAGAAAGGTAAGTAAGGGTTAGAGTTAGCAATGGGTCTTGGGATCAACTCATTCTTTTCTTGACTTAAGGCCATCCCAATTGATTAAGACCAAAACAACATCGTTTTGATATGACTAAATTATTTTCGTGAATTGGTTTTGAAGCTATTGAAAAAAATAATGTCATTTTATTAAACAAAACAACTCCATTTTATCCAAACCAATTTGGGTTAGCCTGATGATCCTTTCAAGCTTGAGCCTAGTTTAAATTCTAATCAACACAGGCCTACATCGGGCCATACCATATATGCCATCCTTTGCAATGGTCGATAAATCTATAGCGAAATATAGATAAGCTTGTTAGCCTCACTGTGAGCCTTTAAGCATTCTACACCTCATTGAATGACCATGAATCCTAGGAACTTCTTTGTTGATACACTAGAGGTGCACTTTTAGGGTCTCAAACCTTCACAATATATTAAAGTAGCTTTTAAGATGTACGAAATGGCTACCATTACTCTTAGTCTTAATTATTATATCATCCATTTAGGCCTCCATACTTTTATTGAATAGGGGTTTGAACACCTTATTGACCAATCTTTAGTACATAGCTCATACATTTTTAACTAAATGGCATCATCCGATAGCAATAAGTATTGTTATAGGTAATGAAAGATGTCTTCTCCACATCTAGTTGTGCTTACAAAACTGATTATACCCAAAGTATGCATCAATGAAGTTTAACCACTTATGGCTCGTGATTGTGTCTGCCAACAAATCTTGGGCAGGGGATAACTATCCTTCAGGTAGGGCTTATTTAGGTTGGTGAAGATTATACATATGCATCATTTTCCACTTGACTTATAGACCATCACTATGTTGGTTAGCTAATCTAGATACTGCACTTCACTATGTTGATCAATGTTCAATCTATGCACTCCTACTTCTAAGTCAATTTATCCTATATCTTCATATTTTCAAGCAAAAATGTTTGTACATTCCCTTAAAATCAACCCTAAATATGCCTTTTCACATCCAAGTCTTACCTTTACTAACTTCACTTATATTTGTCTCCTTATGTTCAACTTAATCATTTCTCCAACATGCTTTGTTATCTGCTCTTGCCCTCATTCTCTGATTTTAATCTTAAGCACATTTCTTATTAGACTTCAAAGAAGTTACATAATATTCTTTGATTGCTTTTGAATTTCTATACACCTTTGCGACACCTTAGTTAGTGGGGAATTTTGTTAACAACTGATAAGACAACACCACAACCTTATGAGAATATAATAAAGGTCTTTATAGGAACACAACAAAGGCTTGTCTACTATATGTAATCCTAAACTTAGTAGGTTGCCTTGGTCTATCACCTAATTTTATAGAGTGATTTTTTCCTAATACTTGGGTCTAACTTCCCCCAAGGCCAACTAATAGGGTTGATGCAGTTATAAGTTATGCCTTTGTATGCATTAAATGCATCATAAAATAGGATATCCATGAAACTCCCATTATCAACCAAAACCTTCTTCAACTTGTAGTTTACCAACTTCACTGCGGTAACTATCAAATCATCATGGGAGCTAGCTATTTTGGGATCTTCTTCTCTGTATACAATTTGTTCTCACTTATTTTTCTCTTTCCTTCTCCTACAATATTAGCTATAGCTTTGAACTTGTCCACAAATCTTTTGACATACGATTTAGTCACCCACAAATCTCACTTGACAATGGTATTAAAAGCTTCAACCCTTGGTGATGGTCCTCTAGATCTATCACAACAATCTTTAGATTATAAGCAATCACAATCCTTCTTGCTACCTCTCTTGGGCGCAGCGGGTTTATATTTTGAAAAAGAAAAATAAAATGAGCAAAATGGACACAAAATATTTAACGTGGTTCACCCTTAACTTTTGACGATGTCCACGGACAAAACTCAGAATAATTCTTCTGCTATTACAAAAAGTAGGTATACAGAGATAAAACCAAAACAGTGGCTTACAAGATATTTTTCGACCTAAAAATACTAACCTCACTATTTTGTCACTCACCAACTCTTCCTAACATCAGAGCATTGCTTTGCTATAGTTTTCTTCTATGTTTTTGTTGTGAGTATGTATGAAGCAGGGAGTGCCTTATATAGGCACTCTGCCCTATGAGACAGCTGTCTTCTTTTATTTTTCAACTAGTGCGATGCCAAAATCGATGCCGTATTTGTTGAAAGAATTGTGTCCCTCCATGTGAGAGACCCATATCCAACAAATCTCCCCATCCTAATTATATGGAGGGCTCTATCATGCCTGCTACTGATCGACAATACTCGAACTTGCCTTTGGATAGAATCTTGGTTAACATGTCTGATTCATTTTCATCAATATAGATCTTTTCTAACTGTAATTGTTTCGTCTCCATCACATCTCTGATCTAGTGATATCTCACATCAATGTGTTTTGATCATGAGTGCAAAGAGGTATTCTTACTAAGGTGAATAGCGCTCTGACTGTCACAAAACAGCTAATACTGTTCTTGCTTGATGCCAAGTTCATTAAAGAACTTCTTCATCCATAGCAACTCCTTACAGGCTTCCGTTGTTGCAATAAACTCCGTTTCAGTTGTAGAAAGTGCAACACACTTTTGTAACTTTGACTGCCATGCCACAGCTCCCTGCAAAAGTAATCAAGTAACCTGATGTAGACTTTCTCAAGTCAACATCTCCAACCATGTCTGCATCTGTGTAACTAGCTACCATAGATTTTGTTCTTCCAAAAAATAAGTATATTTTGGATGACCCTCGAAGATACCTGAGAATCCACTTGACTGCAGCTTAATTTTTCTTTCTAGGATTTGAAAGGAAACGACTCACAACTCCAACTGCATGAGTAATATCTGGCCCTGTACAAACTATGGCATACATCAAACTTCCAACTGCTAAAGCATATGAAATTCTGGACATTTTTTCCTTCTCTTCATCTATAGAAGGGCACTCTCTAAAACTCAATGTAAAGTGATTAGCAAGAGGACAACTAACTTTGTCCAGTTTGAATCTCTGAAGTACTTTATCAATGTACTTCTCTTGTGACAACCATAGTACTTTATCAATGGTTGTTGTTTTCTTTATGCTTGATTCTGAACACCCATTTATTCTTCAATACTCTTTTGCCTTCTAGCAACTTCACTAGCTTGAATGTTTTACTCTCATGCAAGGATTTCATCTCGTCTTGCATTGCTTTTTTCCATTTCTTCTTGTGATCAACGTTCATGGCTTCATCAAAGCTTTCTAGTTCTCCTCCGTCAGTTAGCATTATATACTGATCAACTGGATATCTAGTAGATAGTTGTCTATTTCTACTAGATCTTCGTAATGGAACTGGAGAATCTTTAGGTGTTGGTGGTTGAATGTGAACACTATCATCATCCTCTTATTCAACTTCACTGGGGGCATCTGCATTATTAGCTTCTAGCTGATCATTCTGCACTTCATCTCCAACTTGTCTAGGCACCACTGTTGGAGGATTCAATCGGAAGCTTGTTGAGTCATTATCAGAGCTTGGAACTTCCTTCTCCGCTTTGTTGATATCTTCAATAGTTTAATCTTCAACAAACATAGCATCATGACTCCTGATAAGTCTTTTATGCACCAGATCATAAAACCTATAGCCAAATTGATCTTGATGATAGACAATGAATACACACTGTTGTATCTTGACATCAAGCTTTTTTCTTTCATCTTTAGGAATATGGACAAAGGCCTTGCAACCAAAGACCCGCAAATGATCATAGGAAACATCTTTTCCTAACCACATCTTTTCTGGAACTTCATACTGGAGAGGAACATATGGCGAATGATTTAATGCATACACAACTGCAAGTAAAGCTTCACCCTAAAATGCCTTGGGCAACTTTGAATGTGAAGGTAGACATTTGACTCTTTTCATCAAAGTCCTGTTCATGCTCTCAACTATACCATTTAATTGCGGTGTTTTTGGTGGTGTCATTTGATGTCAAAGACCATGCTCTTTACAATAAGCATCAAATAATCTAATGTACTCTTCGCTATTGTCTGTCTGAATGCACTTCAGTTTCTTCTAATTTGTCTCTCAATTGAGGCGTGAAATTGTGTGAACACATCTAGCACTTGATCTTTAGTCTTTAGAGTATAGGCTCATATTTTCTTAAAATAATTATCAATAAAATTCACAAAATACTGTGCATTACCAAGTGACTTTGGCAATGGTCTGCACAAATATGAGTGAATTAGATCTAGAACATTCTTCATTCTGGATGGAGGAGAACTCTGGAAAGAAACCCTGTTTTGTTTCCCTGCTAGACAATCTGCACATTTCTTTTGATATATCTAGTTTAGACCAGATAGCATATTCCTTTTTACAAGCTAAGTCATCCCTTTCTCACCAATGTGGCCTAATCTTTTATACCACAAATCAACTTTATTGTCATTCTCCACTGTATTGACAACATCACTGGAGAGCTTTGCCTGCATCATATACAGTCTTGATTGCTTCTGACATCTGGACAATACTAAGGAGCCCTTAGTAAGCTTTCATTTTCCATTTCCAAAAATATTTCGGAAACCTTCATCATCTAGCCTGTTTACAGAAATCAAGTTTAGACATATATCAGGAATGTACTTACCATCTTTCAACAACAGTCTTGAACCATTCGCTGTCTCTAAAGAAGCATCTCCTTTGCCAACAATATTTGATAGATTTCCATTTTCCATCTTAACAACGCCATAACTCCTAGGTGTGTAAGATGAGAAAAATTGTCTATGAGATGTAACATAAATAGTAGCTCCACTGTTAACTATCCAACTTGTTTCTTGTGACACCAGGTTGACTATCTCTATAATAATAACAAGATTGAATACATCAACAATGCTACTTTGTTCATCATCACTGCTGTCTTCTTTCTTCACATTTTTGCCTTTTTCCTTCTTCAAATTTCGACAAAATTTCATGATGTGGCCTTTCTTCTTGCAGTAATGACATTCCACATTTGCATATCCGTTTAACTTTCCTTTACTCTTGTCTCTAGACTTTAGACCTCTGGATTGACTCCTTCCTTTATTTTCTGTAAGCATAACATATGAATGTGGTGAAGAGGCTGCATATTATGATTTACGTCTCATCTCTTCATTTAGTATGCTGCTTTTAACATACTCTATATTTAATACACCATTTGGTGCAGTATTTGTCAAAGACACCTTCAAAGTCTTCCAAGACTCTGGTAACGAAGCTAGCACCATTAGAACAATCACCTCGTCGTCAAACTTTATGCCTATCTTTGATAACTAATCAACCAACCCTTCCATATTGTTTAAATGATCAGCTATAGAAGTATCCTCTTGGTATTTTACCTACATCAATTTTGTTAGATAAAATAATTTGTTGTTGCCGGTCTTTGAAGCATACAATTGCTCTAGTTTATTCTGCAACGTTCTTGCATGAGTCTCGTTACAAATGTGATTATACACATTATCATCAACAAACTATCGAATATAACCACACGCTCGTTCATGCTCAAACTCTCAATCTTCGTTGAACATCTCCTCCGGTTTAGTTGTCGAAAACACTGGCAAATGCATCTTTGTAATCATCAAGTGATCCTTCATCTTGGTTCGCTATATACGGTAGTTAATACCGTTTAGATTGATCATTTTGCTCGTCTTCACCTCCATTTGCCAAATTAAGCCAAATTTGAGAAAACCAATATCAAAGATGGAATCAGGACGTCAAAATTTGGTAGAAAAGATATTTTCTAAATTTTCATCACAAGACCCGGTAAATAGTAACTTGTGAATAGTGCTCACTATAATAGTATCGTCAAACCCCACTAAAATAATACCGCGGGATTTGATAAATAGTAACTTGTGAATAGTACCGTAAATATTACTATTGCTACAGTGTCGTCACCTTGCAAATTTCTAAAAAAAAACTTTAAAATACTATTCATTACCTTTGCCATTTTACGTCAACTTTTCAAACAGATCATGCCAAAAAATTTGTTGTAATTTTATCTTTCCCGTGACATGCTTTTTTTCAAAAAATACCTTCAATGAAAACATAGCTCTAATACCACTTGTTGGTGATGGTCCTCTAGATCTTTCATAACAATCTTCAGATCAGAAATAATCACAGTCCTTCTTGCTACCTCTGAAGGGCACAGCGGGTTTATTTTTTGAAAAGGAAAAATAAAATAAGCAAAATGAACAGAATATTTAACGTGGTTCACCCTTAACTTTGGGTTACGTCCACAGACAAAATTCAGAATAATTCTTCCACTATTATAAATAGTAGGTATACAGAGATAAACCAAAATAGTGACTCACAAGGTGTTTCCCGACTTAAAAATGCAAACCTCACTATTTTGTCACTCATCAACCCTTTAAGAAAATATTTCCTTACATCAGAGCATTGCTTTATTCTGGTTTTCTTCTATGTTTTTGTTGTGAGTATGTATGAAGCAGAGAGTGTCTTATATAGGCATTCCGCCGCTTTGTAGCTGTCTTCTTTTATTTTTTAACTAATATGGCACCAAAATCGATGTCACATTTGTTGAAAGAATTGTGTCCCTCAATACGAGGGACCCATTTCTAACAATCTCCAAGCCTTGGGTTGTCAGTCAGAAACTATTCTAATTGCCTTTGTTTAATTAAGAATCCATCACTTTATGTAAATCATGATATGCCTCAGTCTCGTGCTTGTGATCTTAGCGAAAATTAACTTCAAGACTATTTGACAACAAGATGAGATCTTTACTCTTGGTATAATTTAGAATTTGATCAAGAGATGTGTTTAGCCTTGGCAACGAAATGCCTTTAAGCATACATGTTCTCATGTCTTCTGTTTATCCCTTACCACGAGCCTTTTCTTGTTGAATTATCTCCTTCTCTACCCTCCTATTCCTTAAATGATCGTTCTGCTTTCACTAGGGAACGCTCCTCTTCCTTTAGGACAATATATCTTTATGCCTATACTTATACCTCTTCTAAAGTATATACCTTTTCCATCTAGAGCGATCTTTATAAAGATTGATGGTGGCACATGCCTTTTTCGAAGGCAATAGCCAGTATTGTTGAGCTCATATTTAGCACTTGTGTGACCTTAATGCCAAAATCTTTGCATGTACTACTTGAGGTTTTCCCCTTATATCTATGTCACATCAAAAATAGTTAAAGATATTCTAGCTTTACTCTTAATATTGGCAAAATGAGATTCAGATATAGATGTGAGTTGCCCAAAACTTGAAATTGACCCTTTTGAAATGGTTTGATATCAATCTTTGGAAAGCTTTGTCGTTTAGAGTATTTGAAGATGCTTCATATTCTGGTACCTAACAATATGATTTGTGAGATACGTTATTCCATTGTATGCTTCCAAGTTAAGCAATCTGAATTTTGGGGGAGTTGGCTCCTTCACGTTCATTGAGCAGATAAGTTTGATCTTGCCATACGCCAATGAGCAAATTATTGTCTCTTAAGAAATTGCAGTTGTGAACTTATCTTTGGCAGCTATTTAGGCCCTGTTTGGTTGGATGTTAATTAATGGAATGGAATGTAATGGAATGGAAGGGAATGAAATGGTTTATAATGGAATGGAATGTAATATAGTCAAAAGTTGTTTGGGAAGGATGGAAGGGTTCATAATGTAATGTAGTGAAATGTTGTTTGGAAGATGGATGGAATGGAA
>JANVCQ010000231.1:11462540-11485607 GCA_025531925.1 Erythroxylum plowmanianum
CCTCCGCTTCCATCCCACTCCATTCCATTCCATTATAAAACCTTTAAACAAACGATGGAACTATGTTACGTTCCATCCCATTCCATTATTAACCATCGAAACAAACAGAGCCTTAGGCTTGACAGTGTAGTTGGCCGTCCGTGATGTCAGCAATCCTTAAGGATGTGGTTGATTCGTTAATTGTTCTAAAAATACCTGTCCATCAGCTTAGTTCTTACACACGGAAGAACACGTCCCACGTAGACCATTTAGATTGGTCTTGTTCTCCTCCAATTGTTGAGCTTATATTGTCAGTAATAGATTCTTTAAGAAGCGGCATGGAATGAATTTTTACAATTAATGCTGAACAGATGTATCGGTCGCAGCCCTAATTGTCTTTAACACTTTAATTGAAAATTCTGTCGATTAAGAGCACTATCAGTGACTATTTATTGTTTGCAATTGATTTCAGTGTCTTACCCATTGTTCTCACAATTCCTTTTTTTTTTTTTTTTGAGGGAACTCACAATTCCTTTTATTCTTCGTTACTTCGGATACGAAGGAGTCTTATGATGATTTCATGAGTTGCTACGCTTATTTTGGAGGCATAAAGGAAGAGCAAGAGAAAAGAAGTAAGCTCATCACTTGGGTAGCTTAAATTCCGAATGGCCCAGAGGGATGAAGAAGGTCTTCAGCCCAGAGGAATGGGACCCACCATTTGATAATATAGCTGATTCATTCGCCAACAGCGAATGTTACGCTAGTCTCGACGGCAGGGTAACGTTAACCCATTTCCTTCAAACTCACTCGTCTCATCTCAACTCAACTCAACTCAACATTCGCCATTCTTTAACTACCATGCTTTCGAGATTATTATCATTATTATTATATGAAGAGTTGTCCAAAACCAAATTATTTTGGCATTGCATCGGAGATTTGGTGCTAGTGCTACTCCAAAATATCTAATTTAGCTTTTCTTAATCAATGGCTTCGTGGCTCAAAGCTGCCGAAGGTATGGATCTGATAATCATCTTCGTTTATCACTTTGCGGAAACCAATCTAGTAGAATTATCTTCACGTCTCTCTGTTTTGACCCAATTTTCTTCATTGCATGTCATTTAGTGTTCTTTTTTTATGGTTATAATTATCTGCTCGCATTATATGCTTATAGATTTTAGGATTAGCAACGGGAGTATTCTGGTTTGTGGGAGTAATCGAGTTAAAGCTGCCTTTTACTATTTGTTGATTTGACGGCTACAGAAGTTAAAAGAGACGAGAGCAAGCATTGCTTTCGTAACTTATGCCGTTGGCATCACATTGCTTTAGTGACAGAATAACCATTGCTGAAAATTTAGTTGGGGCAATTTTTTTAGCTTAATGTGAAATGAAATTTAATGTCTAAGTGTTCAATCTCCATGGCCATTGAAAGGTATATGCGAGAAAGGACTTATTTATCATTATGAACCACTATTTCAAGCCAATTCTTTGAAAGAGGTGCAGCTATCAGAGCAGTATCAGAAGTTTATTGGCTAAAATGCACCGTAGTGTTCTTACTTAAAATTTAGTGTCATTCTCTCACTGATACTTCCATCAAATTTCTTCACGAAATGCCTTGTGCCATTGATTTATCTAACTACCTATGATTGGCTAGCATGTTGGAAGTTACTTAAATGCTGTTGATACATTACTTTTCTGTTGCAGATTTGCTTGAAGTTGTAGACCGAAGGGCAAAGCTGGTTGTTGGTGACAAGCCAGAAGAGCATTCTGATATTCAGCCCCCAGGTGACTCATATTATCTTCTCAATTCAACTTTAATTTTTTCCGTTTTATAATGTAGCTTTCATATTTGAAAAAGCATGAGTAGATAGTCTTTGACTCTGCATTCACTGCTTTATCAGTTGATCGTCAGTTTATTATGAAGATAACATGTTGCACTGCTTACGACTATGGTCATTTAACCTTAGGCACAATTGGAATGATAGATTTACTAAGGACAAGAACCCATTGTGGAAAAGTAATTACTTATTTATGAACATATAAACAACCTTGATTTCGATTCATCCTACTAAATTCAGCAACTCAGTGTGACAAGTTCTTTCAGTCTTTACTTCAAGCTGAATTTCGAGTGACTTGCTAAAGTTATAGTCAGCTACTTCTCACATAGAAAGAAATGCCCATCTGTTGATCTAAGTGTAATATACCTGTGTAATATACCTGGAGAAAGAATGTCTTATTTTGAAGATAACTTTTCAGAATGTTGTACCAGTTGCATATTGTTAATATTTCCTTTCTTGTGAAATTGAAGAATCTAATGGACAAGGATCTCAACCTAAGAGGAAAAAATCAAGGCCAAAGGTACTTGTACATACCTCTAATTCTGGATAATGCTTAGTTATGCTGATTCCAGTGACATATGTCTGTATTGGAAAGCATTATGATGATTTGGCATATAATTGGATTGTTTTCAGGCTCAAAAGATGCTTTCTGAAAATGAATCTCCTCAAAAGGGGATAAGTAGGTCACAAACATCAAAATCCGATGTGTCATCTGACAAAGATGGGACTATAATTTTTGTCAAAAATAATGAAACCCTTTCTAGTAAGTTGAATGACCAACCAAGCACTCAGCAATTACTTAATACTGATAATAATCCTCCCACTATTTCATTATCTGAGAGTCCAGATAACAAAGTTGTTCAAAATGATGCTGACAATCTTGAAGTGTCTGTCACTGTGACTGATGCTGACACTGCTTTGTCTACTACAAATGGCGAGCTTCTCAATGAGAAGGCTTCTGATGTTCCCATAGATCTTTGTTCCTTGGAACAACCTTCCAAAGACCCAAAAAATGTTAAAGAAGATAATGCTGGTCAAGATATCAAGTTAAGAAATGCTGATGTTCCTTCAATTGTTGACCAAGCGGAATCTCAAATAGTAAACAAGGACTCTCCTTTCACCAGTGGAACTCCATTGAATGACGTCCATCATGAAGTTGAACCTCTTGTTGATCAAAAGAAGCAACCAGAGCATAAAGGTGATGCTTCTGTAAAATTTCAGGATCAACTTAATGAGGTAACTCTTCAAGACAAAAGATGGTACAGATATATTTTAAAAATAGTTACCACAATTTACACTGTACTACTGAAACAGCTATCTGGTTCTTGCATCTTTTTCTTGTTAATTATTACCGATTGATACATTTAGTTGTATGTAGGCTCAAGTACTGCTTAAGACTGCAAATTCTACTGGTCAGTCAAAAGAGGCACGGTTGGCAAGGGTAAGTTTTAGTTAGCATGTTCGTTCGTATGCATTTCTATGCTGAAATGTGATTTATAATTGTTACAACTTATTCGAACTGCTATTGTATTGAATGTAATCAACTTTCTTTAATGGTAGCATTCTCACTTTGACAAGATCTGGGAGGTACTTGGCCCACGGTTCTGGCTTACGTTATTTTTGCATCAAATAGTTTGATCCCTGTTTTGTTGAATGCATTCTTACATTTAAGTAATTTCAAAGTCTTAAGACTCTCTCATGGAAAGGGTTTTGACTGGCAACAGGTCGAACACATTCACTGGGCTGTCAACCATTTGTATGTTTTCACTAGCAGCAGAATTGACTTTTGAAATGTCAACATGCAGGTTTGTACTGGACTCCAAGCTCGCGTTCAAGAATACAAATATGAGAATGCCCAACTGGAACAACTGCTCGGTTCAGAGGTGAATGCATAACTTCAACTTTACTTGTATATCAACTAGTATTGCTGCAGTTATATTGAGCATTTTGGATAATGCCTTAACAGAGAGAACTCACTAAATCATATGAGGCTTGCATAAAGCAACTACAGCAAGATTTGTCTATATCCAAAAGTGAAGTGACACGAGTAGAGTCTAATATGACTGAGGCTTTGGCTGCTAAAAATGCAGAAATTGGAGCACTTGTTAGTTCTGTGGAGGCACTTAAGAAACAGGCTGCTTTATCTGAAGGGAATTTGGCTTCCTTGCAGGTTACTGCTGCTTCTAATTTATAACTTGATGCATTCATATTTTTCATACATTTGAATAGCCGTGAAGGAATTGTCAAATATTTGAATAGTTAAGAAAGAGTCCCAGAAATTTAGACAAAGGGCTTTGTCCAATGCCTTGTTTTTCAATGAAACAAATAACTTAATAACCTTGTGTAATCCGTTACTGTAATTATACCATCGTTTCTGAAATATTATCTGCAAGTCTCACTTTCTCACTTCTTTTATATTTTAAAAGAGATTGGTAAATAATATCATGTGAGCACTTTTTTTTTCTTCATTTTCTTGTGTACTATGGTGCAATTACCTGTTTTGTTTGCTGTATTCTAAGTATCTAACCTTCCTTTCTTTTATTTGAAACCATCACATTTCTGTAAAAATTATGTTGAGAAATCATGGCATTTCTATAAAAATTTAAGTGAATTTCACTGCATTTCTTCCCATGTAGTAACACTTCGTTAATTTCAGGCAAATGTGGAGGCCATAATGAGAAATAGGGAGCTCACAGAGACAAGAATGATGCAGGTACAGCAGTTGATCTTCCTCACCACTAATGTTTCTTTTATATTCAATTGTTTTGACATATTCTTGCATACTGCATTATCTTAGAAGTCTAATATATCATTGAGTACTTTTAAGGCTGTACGAGAGGAGTTAGCCTCTGCTGAACGAAGAGCAGAAGAGGAACGTACAGCTCATAATGCCACCAAAATGGTTTGTGCATAATATATTCATGCTTGAGAAATTATTTAAATCCAGTTGAAACTTGCATTATAATTTCAATTGTGAAATAGGCAGCGATGGAAAGGGAAGTGGAACTGGAACATAGAGCTGTTGAGGCATCTACAGCCCTTGCCAGGACCCAGGTAATTATAGATATACCACGTGTCTTTGTACTAAATCATACATTGCCATTCAAGGTAGTTGATAATGGGAACAGTCACGACTTAGCTAACTGCTTTTCACCTTTAAGATACTAGAATAGTCAAATTATTCAAGCTTATGCAACTCCCAGAGCATTGGAATTGTATGTAATAACATAATTGTAGTTGCATGTTTTAGCAGAAAATAATGTGCCTGCTTGAGTCCAAGATATTAATGTTATGTTGACTAGCCTAGTGCTTGCCAATTCCTTGTTTCCTTTACATTGAATGCTTCTATTTCACTATCTTATCAGAGAATTGCAGATGAGAGGACGCTTAAGGCAGCAGAGCTTGAGCAGAAGGTTGCACTTCTTGAGGTACCCAAAAAAAAAAAAGGAAGACAAGCACAATTATCCTTGTTTTCCCTATCTTGATTTCCACCTAAGAAGTTCCAAACTTATTGCCATTTGTCACCAGGTTGAATGTGCATCACTAAATCAGGAGTTACAAGATATGGAAGCTCGTGTTCGCCGGGGACAAAAGAAGTCTACGGAAGAGGCAAATCAAGTGATTCAGGTACCATTGTGAAGGTCTAGAGTGTACTCTTTGAAACAGATGGTTCAATTCATTAACAGGATTTTGAAGAGTGTACTCTTTGAAACAGATGGTTCAATACATTAGCAGGATTTTGAAGATCTTTTTTTATATTATACAAACAGTATGGGATGAAAATTTTCCCAGTTTATTACTTAATTTCAAGTTGTATTGAAGAATATTTTTGCCATCATTCATTTGGATGTTGATTTGCACATAAGAAGTATTGTAGTGGACCAATCTGATTGGATGAGCTTATTGTATGTTGTTATGATTGTGCTCTCCGAAGTAGGAAGCTCACATGCTCTTTGTTTCCCAAATTTTTGATCACATTATAAGCATATATAATTTAATTTAACTTTTCTCCATTTTAACTTGCATTACAATATGTAACCGTTGAATGTAGAATGATGCAGTTGATAGGTATATTGTACTATCTCAATTTATCGCTGCTTAATTGAAGAGGTCAGATGTTATCTTCTGATAGATCTACAGGTGGATCTAGAACCCAATACTAGTTTAGGTTGTAAATGTATTGAATTGTTTGTAGATGCATCAGAATGTTGTGCTATTGTCTTTATCTATCAGACAAAAAGGCGATATTGCAATTACATTAAAGATCATACATCTAATGTTGAAATTTAAAGATTAGGGTCTGCTTGAAATTGAACAACAGTTTGAGGGATGTTCATAATTTCATAAGAATTTAATCCTAATTTATTCTCATTATTCACAATATCTTTTTATGGACAGGATTTATAATATTGACTTCAACATACCAATTTTAATAAGTTTTCTACCCATTTAATACGTTTGAACTTTCCTGTAAGGTCTCGAATAAGGCATCATGATTTCCAGACCTTCATTGTTAGTTAATTTTCCATGTTTTGGGATGGATAGAGTGTGGATTCACATCTACTCAATAATGATGGTTAAAACTTTTCTGAATACTTCTACAGGGGGTTTGCTGTGATAGCTATTGCATTATGTTCTCGTTACTATGAATAAAATAGTGTTAGGCCAGAATTTCATTGCAAATTCATGTGCTTGTCTTGTTGCTTCAGAGAGCTGTATACCATGCAGATGACAATTTTTTCCAGTTATATTATATGAGCCACTTTTAGTTGTTCCTTTTCTTGGGTCAAAATAGAATTTTTATTTTGTTTTTAGTTTTACTCTAATTGGGACTTGGAAACAGTATAGCCATTGTTTAGAAATAGCAGCTGATCATTGGCTTTTTAACTCCCACTATTATTAAGGGTTGGGTTACAATCAACGACAACATCTCATTAGAAATCCCGCCAAGACGTGGAGTCTGGGAAAGTCCAGTACTGTGCAGCCTTACCTGTAACTAGTAGCGAGGTTATTTCTGATAGACTTATAGAAAAAAAAAGGTTTTGAGAACTCTTTAAAGGAAATAAAAACCAAAAAATAAAAACTAATGATTATATTTAAAAAATAGTTATAGAATAAAATAAGAATTAGGAAATTCAAAATAAAAAATCCATAGGCTACAATCATCCGTGTCAATTATTTTCTTATACTTCAAGTGACAATTGTGCTTCTGTCCTCTTAAGAGTGAAACGGTGATAATGGTCCCACTGCATCATTATCTACTGCATTTTTACCATAGTTATGACTTCTTAGTTCTTCAGATGCAGGCATGGCAGGAAGAAGTGGAACGTGCCCGCCAAGGTCAGAGAGATGCTGAAAACAAGCTTTCTTCTGTGGAGGCAAGATTCTCTTCCTTTTATTTTTTTATTTTTTGTATTCTTATTTTCAATTCCAAATTCTGTAATTGTTGTATACTAATGTTTGGAGGTGCTGATGAGGAGCCTCTTTAATAATGTTCACAAGATTTAGCATTGAGAATGGGTGGCTAGTTTTGTCTTTTTTATATTGAGTTCTCTCTTTGTCTGATGCAGGCTGAATTACAAAAGATGAGAGTTGAAATGGCTGCTATGAAGAGGGATGCTGAGCACTATTCACGGCAGGTAATATGATTATAAATTAACCAGTCTTAAAGATGTGGATTATTTAACATATTAACTAGTATTCATTATTTATATTTGACCTCAAGACAAAAATTATTAGTTAGTTATAGATACATTCCCTTGCCTTATCTATTGTATCAACTATCAGTCATAAGCTCATCGTCACCTTTCTTTGCTTGCACTAATTGCTAATTTATGTAAGATTATAGTCTCTTGTGGGCAGTATAGAATATCTCTCAATCGTGTTATCCTTTTTTATTATATTTTTTGAAAGCTCCTGATGTTGGAATTTTACCATGGACCTTTCACAGGAACACATGGAACTAGAAAAACGCTACCGAGAGCTAACTGATCTATTGGTAATCTAAATAAAGTTCTCTTGCAGTTTTGGAAACATGATTCTTGGTGGTTCCTGTGTCTGAATATTACCTAATGGTGCAGTACTACAAACAAACTCAGTTAGAAACCATGGCTAGTGAAAAAGCTGCAGCAGAGTTCCAGTTGGAAAAAGAACTAAAGCATATTCAAGAAACACAGGTCTGCAACTAGAGCTTATGGTGCTATTTAACAGTATAACCAATCTATGTCGATCTCATTCTGTTATATATTCAGATTCAGATACTCTACTTTGGTCAATGTGTTATTTCTATGAAATAGGTTGAAGCAGAAAGGAGTAGAGTTTTGCGCCGTCCATCCTCAACTTGGGAAGAAGATACTGAAATGAATGCGCTGGAGTAAGTCCTTTGTTTATAATATAACAGACACTCCTTTTGGTTCCTTTCATTTTGTGTTTCATTGAGCACATTCATATTAGTTTGGGCATTGAAATTTGAAATATTAATTTAACTTGTCCTCCAGACCAATCGACATTTTGTGAACTGAGGGGCAAGGAATTGAATTAACTGGAAATAAGATGCCACCTGGTTGTTGTATTGATATAACTAGATTTCATACTTACAGAGTCGTGATTTCTTTATTGGATAATAGATGTTGAGTGAAGGAGCTTTTACTTCAAATATTTTTTTATTGGATAATAAACAAAATATTTCTTTACCGGATAATGCAGCTTTTAGGTGTGGTTCATTGTTTATACATATAAGCTTGGTTCTTCACGATGCCATATGATTGCACAGCGCGTCTTAAGTTAAATATTTTATTTATGTTAAACCCATCCAAAGATGCAGTATCAGATTTTTTCCCACTGGACCTCGGCTTTTTCACCTTGTTGCAAATGCTTTTGGGTATGAAAGAGAATGATATGTATAACAGTGGGGCTACACGTTAATACTGGGGCTCTTGGGGAGAAGAATTTATTTACTTCAGGCTTTTATACTAAATACAGAGTGGACCCAAGGTGCCACAGCCTTGTGAGTCGTGTTACAATGTTGCTGCAACAGCAGGTATTATATATCAATTTTATGTAGGATGAAAACTTCCAAACCAATTTAGTTGTGTGAGTTTGTGGATATGCTAAAAGATAAACTGAGATGAATATTCTTGGGAGTTTACACAGTAGGTGTGATTTTCAGAAACTGTAAAAAGCATGTGAATGAATTACATGAAGAAATTAATGTGATGACAACAAAACAGTTGAAGGACCTAGGAGTTCTGTTAGGTGATTTGCAGTTGTAGTATTGGCAGATGTGTTCACCATCTCTAGTCCAGCCTTATTCCACACTTTCAGTCCACAATAACTGATCCATCTGAAGATTATGCTGTTTCTTCTGTTATAGTCTTCATCCGATCAACTGAATGAGCATCGTAATCAAAATTTGAAACTCCCACCCTTCAATGAATATAGACTTCAATGTATGTGCTGCTTTAAACTTATTTATATTTTGCATTACCTATACATTAAAAACTAGTTTAGATGTCCATTTTCTTTTCTTATGAACTAATAATTTCAGGCCTCTCCCCTTGTACCATCGTCGTATGGAAGCAGCAAGCATACAGGTAATCCTCTGTACATACTTAAACACTACTTGATATCTTATCTATTTTGACATTCTTTCTCTCACTGATTGTGCAGTTGCAAAAGGCAGCAAAAATATTGGATTCAGGGGCTGCCAGAGCCACAAGATTTTTGTGGCGTTATCCAACAGCTCGACTTATCCTGCTTTTCTATCTGGTAAACGGAATTCTTGTTTCATAAAATGAATTGTCTTGTATAAGAATTGAAAATGCATTTTAAGGATATATTGATTATAAGAAATCATTTGCAGGTTTTTGTACATCTTTTCTTGATGTATTTGTTGCATCGCCTTCAGGTACGTGAATGCATGCTTCCACATTTACATGCTTGTGACTTTGTCTGTTTGACTGTGTTCGGATACAAATTTTCCACATTACTAATTTAATAGTCTGCCACAAGAATGCTAGTACAAAGAATGATTTTGGATCTTGGTCTATCATATTCATTCTTTTATTGAAAATTTGTCTTTGCTATGTGTAGGAACAAGCAGACAATTTTGCTGCCAGAGAAGTTGCAGAATCTATGGGCCTTGCTACATCTACATTACCATGACTTGTTACCTTCTAGTTGTTTTCATCTATGCTAAGATGCGACATCAACTCTTCTTAATATTCTACGGGTGAATTGGGTTTTTAATCCGTCAAAATGATGTGAAAGTAATGGATGAAACATGTCTTCTTCCATGTATCGTCCCTCTATGTAATTACAACAGGTGCTTAAGGGGCTGCAAGTCTGTGGCGAATCACTTAAGATGAAGCAGCAAGCTCCAAAATACGAGGGCAAGCATCACTTTTATCTCTCTATTGGTTGCGTATAATTATAAAACTTCTAGACATTGAAATGATCGAGCTGAGCTGCCATATTGTTGTTCAGATTAACTGCACCAGAAATGATAACTATTCTTTAATTTGTGAGCCTGCACAGATTTGATTCTGGAAGAGCTCCTTAGCCTCCCCTTGGCTTGGCTTGCCCTGGCCTGGTCTTGTAAATATGTGAACAATGTTCGTTCTAATCCAATACACAGGTGTTACGTGTTACATTATTTGAACTGATTGACGGGAGAGTTTATTACACATTCACATTTTTATTTACCAAATTTGAATGCTTCTGTATTTGCAATATAGAAGATATGAGTTGCGACATATTTTGAGCAGTTTCTTGGTTACAACTTACAAGGTTTGTTTATTGCTTGCAGTCACAGAATGAGGACTGCTGTTGCTTACGACTCTCTTTTTAGATTTATTCTACTAGCGGCCTTGTACAATCTAATGAGACCGAGTACATAAAACCTGTTTGTCTCGTAAAAGCGCGGGAAAGTGATATCTTCCCTGAATAAACCCAAACTATAAGCAACACTTTTGGCAAAGGCAATAACAAACCTCACCGACCTTTTTAGGAGAAATGTTTTAGTTTTTGTAAAAGGAAATAGAAATGAAAGTGCATTGACGGCTTTCACCAACAAACGTGTGCAAGTAAGTCTTTTGGTTATTTGCCATATTCCTATTACAATGTCATATACTATTCCAAAAAGAATGGGATGAGCTGTTGAAACATGACTGTTGGTGCACATTTAGTTTGTTTATTTGAAGATGTTGAAAAACTTGTATTTCCTCCTGTGTTTTTTAGGTAGGTTGAAGCCAATGTAGCTATTTAATATACTTTTTTGAAATTTGTGATATATTATATAGCATGGAGCTTTGACGTGTAACGCATGATATAAACAAAAATTAGAAACATGGGAATCTTTTTAAGAGTAGCACATGTTATATATGACACTAATTGGAGCTCGTCGTGATACTCATGTAGTCCGTCTTGCAAGTGTTTTGTGGAATCTTTACAGATGTCATAAGTCTTTCTTTAAACCCATCCGGCTCGTGATAATAACAAAAAATAGCCTTTGGTTACATAAAATAATGCAAATATTCGCAGGGGCTGCTGTGCTTATCCTTGTATACAATTGTTGGATTGTATTCAATTCAATGAAAGAAAAGGAGGAAACAATAAAGAGAAGGTAAGTGCATGATTTGAGTGAGAATAAGACTCACGTTTGTGCTACTTTACCCATCAATCAAATGGCAGTAAATGCCGTTCTTTTTCCTGTCAAGCTTATAGAAGTGAGTAAGCATACACTTGATACTTCTTTTGCTAGAAGATATTCCTGTTGGCTTTTACGATATCAATTTTGGCTGAGGTCAAGTCAAGAAGTGGCGGGGGCGATGTGGTATTTTGATTAAAAAAAAAATACCTGTCCCTGTCTTCTCTGGCATGAGCATTGGCTCCCATCTTATCTATACTTTACTAATTTCTTCTTCTTTTTCTTTGTCTTGTAATGAATCAAATGTTTAATAATGTAAAAGACAATCGGATATTTATCCTAAAGTCCATTTTAAAAGTCCTAATAATTATACCAATAAAGTAGACCAAACTAAGAACCCCCTCAGTTGCAAGAAATTACGCAACGGGCACTGCTACCATTTCACACAGTTATATGTACATGTTTAGTAGTCTCTGCTTCCTTCCATTGCAGACTTTGCTATTGCCTTGACCTCCAACAATAAGCTGTTTAAGATAACAAAGTGAGTGAAATTAGAGAACATGGAGAGCACGATGAAGGACATGAGAGATGGGGCGTCGGTGCTGGACATGGACCCAAAATGCACCGTAGGCGGTGGCGTTGAGGACGTTTACGGTGAGGATAGCGCCACCGAAGACCAGCTTGTCACTCCCTGGACGATCTCCGTCGCGAGGTTGCTCTTTCTTTTTCTTTTTACTCATCCTATACTTGTTTACTCATTTTCACGCTCTCCTTGTCGGTCAAACCATTTATTGTTTGGCTCTAATTATTTATGACAGTGCATTTTCTGCTCCATCGGAGTTTTGTTTCTTGAGTTGTATAGTTACTGATCCATGATCTCTTGATCTTGTCACCGATCCTTTTCGTTTTCTTCTTTTTGCTTCAAGAATTTTGATACCACTCAGTAGCTTCACCGAGTGCTTGCTGTTCGATTCTCAAGAACTGTTCCCAAGTGTTACGTTACAGCTTGGCTCCTTCTAGATTCCAGGATAATCTAGTTATTTTTCTTAATTAATTCTTATGATACCATTTTTCGCTTGCGACAAGTCGTTTTTGTTACTATTCTTGATTGCTTGGGTTCTTGGCGGGTATCAGTTGACATTTCCTTTTTGTTGGCAAGTTATATTTAGAGAGTAAACCATCAAGTACTCTGACAAAGTGATGTGGTTATCACGTTTGATTTAGTAAAAAAAAATGCGTCAGATTGGTTAAAGCTAAAGTGCAAATGAGTATTTTTAGCCTTGTTTCATGTTAAATATTCTTCTACCTTATCCTCGCTAGCACGGTACTACACTATTCGAGTAAAATGATCTTAAAGCACCTAAATATAAAAGAGAATCACTGATTTATTTGCGTTTTCATGGGATTGCAGCGGATACTCTATGTTGAGGGATCCACACCACAACAAAGGGCTTGCTTTCACCGAAAAAGAGAGGGATGCCCACTACCTACGTGGCCTTCTGCCTCCAGCATGTATTACTCAACAGCTCCAGGAAAAGAAGTTGATGAACAGTATCCGAAAATATCAAGTTCCCCTTCAAAAGTATATGGCCATGATGGAACTTCAGGTATGTTGTTTACGACATGGTTTCAAGCTTTCTTTTACACTTGAGTCTTTGTTGTATATGGTTGGCTTGTTTGTTTAGCGCTCGTCAAGGATGCAGGACGCCTTTAAACTGACTTAAACTCTTGAAAATTGGGGTCCATTAAAAGTGGTTGATGATTATTGCCCTTAAGTGCTGATTTTTCTCCTTTTTGTAATTTTGGTTTAACAGGAGAGGAATGAGAGGCTCTTCTACAAACTTCTTATTGACAATGTTGAGGAATTGCTTCCAGTTGTTTACACTCCAACAGTTGGTGAAGCTTGCCAGAAATATGGTAGCATCTTTAGGCGTCCTCAAGGTCTATTCATTAGCCTAAAGGAAAAGTACGGATGTGATTGTTTATTGGCAATATGTGTATGGTATATTTATCAGTTAGTTAGTTGTATTGATGTATTGCCTCTGGAAATGATTGGTTGCATAGGGGGAAAATACTCGATGTGTTGAGAAACTGGCCAGAAAGAAATATCCAGGTTATCGTTGTCACTGATGGTGAGCGAATCTTGGGACTAGGAGATCTCGGATGTCAGGTAAATGTGAATGTGAATTGTAGATAGTTGGAGGATATGAGCATATTGCATTGAAATGCATTGTGTGCAAAACAGAAACCTTCCCATATAGGTAAAATGTATTGTACAAGTTCAGCAATGAAATATAATTAACATGCATATGCCAGCTTATACATGATGACGTTGTAAATGTTACAGGGGATGGGAATACCTGTTGGGAAATTGTCCCTTTACACAGCACTTGGAGGAGTTCGTCCCTCAGCAGTAAGCATTTTCAGAACATTAAAGATTCATTTCTTTTTCACTTTAATTTTCTTGAAGTGTTCAATTGCATGCTCCATCTATATTTATAACTTTGAAGTCCCCATTGTGATGCTTTGCTATCCTTATCCACTAGCTAAAGTTTTTCTCACTGGCCATTCTAGTGTTTGCCAATCACCATTGATGTGGGTACAAACAATGAGCAATTGCTGAAGGACGAATTTTATATTGGACTCAAGCAAAGGAGGGCAACTGGCCAGGTTTAATAATCTTAACGTTTACCTTGACTAAGAAGGTGTGTTTTACTTCAGATTTACATGATTTTTAATACAATCTGCAGGAGTACTCTGAACTTTTACACGAGTTCATGACAGCTGTGAAACAGAATTATGGGGAAAAAGTTCTTGTACAGGTACATTGACACGAGTTAAAGTTATGCTGTTAACTTCATAAAATTTTTGGAACTGAAGTTCATATGATGTTGCCTTCTTCTTTTCTTACTGAGTTCTGCAGTTTGAAGATTTTGCTAACCACAATGCTTTCGAGCTTCTTTCAAAGTACAGAACTACGCATCTTGTCTTTAATGATGATATACAGGTATGGAATAGCCAAGCCCATGTTGCGGAACTTTAAAGTCTTTTTTTTTTACAGTATATTTTTGACAATACTGTATATCACTTGTTCCAGGGAACAGCTTCTGTCGTTCTTGCAGGTGTTGTTGCAGCACTGAAGTTGCTTGGAGGTTCGCTGGCTGATCATACTTTCTTGTTCCTTGGTGCAGGAGAAGTAAGATTTTATTCATTTCCATCTCATAGTTGTTGTCCATTTCCCACCTGATAAGGAAGTCATTTTGAAGAGACCACGTGTAATGAAGCATTTCATTTTCACCGAAAATATGCTTCAACGATTTTGCCTTTAGCTTAATAATAATTTTTTAAAGCTTCTTTTACCATTTGAATGTGTATCCTGTTGCTTCTAGCACTCATTGATTATACTTCATTTTGCAGGCTGGAACTGGCATAGCAGAGCTTATTGCTCTTGAAATGTCAAAACAGGTATATCAAATTGTTCATGTATGATAGTTCTTAACTTCTAGACTAAATTCCATGGATTTCCCATCGATGGGTTTACCGAACTGTTTTAAGCCGATGATCCATTTAGGTAAAAGCTCCTTTGGAGGAGACCCGCAAGAAGATCTGGTTAGTGGATTCAAAGGTAATAATTGAATTTAAAACTTACTCAGCAGTTCTTTCTTCATTTGCAAATGACTCATGATCTTTTTGGTAGGGTTTGATTGTAAGCTCTCGCAAGGAATCACTTCAACACTTCAAGAAGCCCTGGGCTCATGAACACGAACCTGTTGGTGATCTCTTAAGTGCTGTCAAGGTGGGAAGAACTATGCCTAACTTTCAATTGCTTGCTCAATTTTCTTTTGTTCCTCATAGCATTTATTCACCTGCTCAGGCAATTAAACCAACCGTCTTGATTGGATCGTCTGGAGTGGGAAGGACATTTACAAAGGAAGTAATCGAGGCTATGGCATCATTCAATGAGGTCTTCCCTGTTTCTCTATCACTTTCTGATACATGTATTCGCATTCACAGATACATGTGTTCGCATTCACAGCATCTAGCATTTGGCTAACTGTTTTTGCATTAATGTTGTGCAGAAACCTTTAATCATGGCTCTCTCCAACCCAACCTCACAATCTGAATGTACAGCTGAAGAAGCTTACACTTGGACTAAGGTAAAGTGAGATACTGCTGTTAGCCATAATTAATTATTTTTCTTGATGAAGCAATTCTATTCAAGGGATGCCCTCTATGAGATTTGTTTTGTCTGTTGGACAATTGGGTTAGTTTTTAACTTGTGTACTTTCTTTCTTTTCAATTGAAGGGCAAAGCAATTTTCGCCAGTGGAAGTCCCTTTGATCCTTTTGAGTATGAGGACAAAATTTTTGTTCCTGGCCAGGTAATAACAAATAAAGTGTTTCTTTTCCAGTTTGTATTTGACTTAACCATCATAGACTGATCTTTGCTCTCTTTTCTCTTAAATTTAGGCCAACAATGCATACATTTTCCCTGGATTTGGCTTGGGTTTGGTCATCTCTGGAGCAATCCGTGTCCATGATAACATGCTTCTGGCAGCTTGTAAGTTCACATATCACTGTAAAGGATTTGACACAGCAGGATACTAGTTTCCGTAGCTACCTGTTAAATTGGATACTCCATGTCAATATGATGGAGCTTAAAAGAATAGGTCAGAAGTTATAACCATTTCTACGTGATGGATTAGTGATACCATTCGATAAGATTTTCTTTAAGTTAGGTTCATACAGAAAACTTAGCTTAATCGTTAATCTATTGAATGGATTTAATACTTGGGGTTTTCTGGAAGTGGAGGAGGAAGAGCACTAACTATACATTGTATGCTTTCCCTATGTAATAATATTCAATAGCGGAAGCTCTGGCCAGACAAGTTACGCAGGAGAACTATGATAAGGGGTTGATTTACCCACCTTTCACCAACATCAGAAAAATTTCAGCTGAAATTGCTGCTAATGTAGCTGCTAAGGCATACGAATTAGGTATGTATATGTATAGCTAGCTACTTCCGAAAGTTGGGGAACAAATTATGTGTGCTACTAATCTGTTAACCATGATTTTGTAGGCTTGGCCACACGTCTTCCTCGTCCAGAGAACCTTGTCGAGTATGCAGAAAGCTGCATGTACAGTCCTGTCTACAGAATGTATCGCTGAATGTTTTCTTATTTACCGCATATGCTTTTATATCAAATGTTGTGGGAGTTTTTCTTATACACTGTGTCCTTTGTTTTTACTACAAATAAAAATACGTACCCATTGCGCTTGTAAGATAACTCTCTTCTGTCGTCACCTTGTCATTTCATTCATAAATCATGTAAGCGTGCAATATGCGGCGATCCACCGCCCCAACGTTGCGACAAAACAAACCATCCAATTTCACTTACAAATTACGAATGCAAACACTGTAACAAATCAGAAGCTGCGATTGAGAGTGGGAGGCAACGACTCTCTTGTTGAGGTTGAGATCATTTGTTTCGTTATTCTGTGTATTTTATGAAATATCCATTCATTCAATTTCTGAATAAGCACAGATTAATGAGAACGCCACCTGTTCCCCTCTTGTTATAGTAAATGACATTAGTAACATTTAATACGTTAATGCCGGATAAGGCTTGGCTTAAACGCTAAAGAGATAGTATTAAGATTCCAATGAACCAAAAGATGTGCAATTAACAAATAAAATATATTGTGATTCCACGATAACAACAATAAGATTAGCTTACTTTTATTGTTTTTTAGTAAAACCAGGAGTTCCTTTTTTATAAATCAGATTTCAATAGACTATCAGAAGTTTTGTACATTTGAAGTTCAAGTACTTGCCCCTTTATTCCAACCCCAATCATTTATTTATTGGCCTATACCATGCAGCTTTTATTTGATGCAGCTCTCATAGTAACTTTTCTTTTTCCAGCAATAATCAAAACTGTCTACATTCTATAGACAGCAAATTTGCAGCTTTATTGACGAATCAGATGGGTAAAAGTTTTGGGTTGGACTGTAGAACTGCCTATCGCTAAACTGAGAATTAATGAGATCTATTGAGAAGAGATGCTGAGAGTGCATGCACAAGAACACCCACCTTTATTGTATTCATCTTCCTCACGCAAGTCTTTGTGGCGATCAAATCAGGCAGGTATCAGTCAATACGTTACTTTCTTTAGAGCGTCAAGTTGGACTTCTTTTGTACACACCAAGGTCAGCATGAGTATCCTTATACCGCTGGGTCAAGTAAGTGCTACACTTGATTGGTGGGAACCTATGTAAACAAATAAAGGCCAACAATTCAAGAGTAAGTGCAACAGAAGTTGCATATAAATGAATTTATTCTTCCATAATTCTGGTCAACCCAACACGTGGATGTATCATGACATATGAATTATCTCCTGCAACCTGAGTGCGATATGATCAGACCAAAAAGCATGCAATAATATGATCACAGAGCCTTATTTTAGCATTTTGACCACAGCTGATAAACCCACTTAAATAGTATCCTTGACCTACCTATAAATTAATACACACACGCGCGCGCGCGCGCGAATATTACACCAACAGATGAATCTTCTAAAGACTGTAATTTTGTTACTTCCCAGCTCATAAATTGATACACAGGTTGCCTACAGTCCAGAACTCATGATTGCATGTGAATTTTCAGTACTTGTTCCATGGCAGTTCCTTCTACTTACTTGGGAGGATTCTTCTCTGATTTGCAAGTTGGCAAGCATTCAACAAGACAGTCATGGCTGGGTTCCACAAAATATGCGATCTGCAACCAGAAAAATGCAAGTAAAAATTAAATATGGTTAAGCGATATTCTTAAGCATGCTAAGCAAATTAGTTTGAGGCATCAGGTATGAAAAAAGATTACTACTATGGAAATATTATGAATGTCCACATAGAACTGCAAATCCAAAAACGTTATCAAAGAACTCTATGCCTGAAAGGAGAAGGAAAACAGAATAGATGACCTACAGAGTATCGATCTTGACCATTCCCTAAAACTCTGTGCAGTGTTGACCTGTTTGATAAAACAGAAAGAAGTTTGAGGTTCATGTTGAGTGAGGAGGATTATATCACATATCAAATTATCAAACAACCGTATATCACCACTCAAATGAAGATTACAGCAAATCAGCAAGAGGACTGTCAAAGAAGCACTACAGTTATAAATCAAACTGAATTTCATTGGCTGACCGTTGAAGGTCTCTTTCAATCCAACAATAAAATACCCAGATTGAATTAAAAAACTGTATTTAATTTCAGATTAAGTAGAATGGAAGTTACTTGAATATACAGTTGCTCCAGCGCTCCAGCATGTCACCAAGATTAACTACGAATGCTCTGCTTAACATAAGCCAGAGAGACAGCTATATTATAATCACTCAAATAATAAATGCCCTCTAAACTACATATGTTCAACAATTGTCTCTACATATATGATATTACAATGAAACAGTGTATGATTTATCTTCGACAGTCTTATCAGCTGCTAAAAATAAAAGAATATACTAATACTGGATAAACTAAAAGTGTTCTTTAATTTTCTTGGAAAAAAAAAGTGCTCCTTAATTTTCATGCTCACGAAATCAATCTTTTTGTTTCCTCTATTACAAGGGAAATAAGGATAGATGATGATATCAGAGCTAACTGAAAAACAAGAATTTATGTTCCAAGTGACTAGTTAGGTTTGATTATTCTAAATTCTGAAAAGATGGCCTTGATATCTGCAGTCACTAACCTGACAATGGGGAAGATTTATAATTTATCAGGCCTGCATAAGTAATGCTGATGGATGAATTTTGCACTTTTAGTAATAATGGAATATAATGCATCACTTGCACATGCAAATCTAGAGCTAGGAGGATAAGTCAATTTCTAAACCAAGAGTATTTCAATCCACTAGAGTCCTATACAGGCTCACCCGTTCACAGGTTGAATATACTCCCATACTTGAGGTTGGGCATCCTTATCCTTGCAGATCTGCAGGAACATCATAACAATTGCACAAGTAATGAAGCTACAGGAGGAAAATAATGAAAAGAAAAAGGAACTAAACAAGCCAATTACATACTTGGAGGCCAAAGACATCATCCGTGGCTAAGAGAGTGATCAAGCCATAGTCAGAATGTGCTCCAGCTCCATATATTCCCTTTGAAGGATCAGAAATCTGACCTAAAAGCGCTCTCCCCACAAAAATTTCTGGTTAGACAATAGCCCGAAATTTGTTAGGACGTTCTACAACCTATAGTTGAAAATCCAACCTCCATAGTGAAGCAACCGCATAACTGCTATTGGGTGGCCAAGCATAGCTGGCTTATCAAAGAAATCAGCTTCGAGGTCAAGTGCAAGTGCTATGATCCTAGCAACTGCTCTTGCTACTTCCCTGCATGTAGAAAACAACCAAAAGAGAATCTGAGGTTATGAAATAATAGCGCACATAGCATGCAATAATACAAAATTAGCAAGAATTTCAAAGCATCACAAAACTCCAAGAGTAAAGAAGTAAGGAGAAAGATATCAGAAAGCTTACAGTGCTGTTTGATGGAACTGTTCCATAGTTTCCCTCCAACCAGGTAAAACATCTAGAAAACAGCGTCAACCCAAAGTAAAAACCACAGAACTAACGAACAAAAAGTGAAGTATGTTGTAAGAAGGTGCGTATACCAGCTGAAGGCCAAACATTGGGTCCGTAAAAAGGCTTGTCAGCATCAGCATCAGCTTCAGGAACTTCAACTCCAATATAATATCCCTCCTTGTAATCTCCTACTAACCATATGCACCAAATAATCACTATCTAAGAAAAAGCAGACATTTTAACAGAAAAAGAAGAGGAAAAGGGATGAACTTGAACCATGGACTTGATTATCGGGATCAAGCAGCTCGTCTAAGACAGGGGTATATCCCCGATGCTTCTCGTTCCTTAAAACCTTCATTTTCTCCGTTAGTGGCAACTCGAAGAACTTCCTGCTTCCCGCGAAAACGTGGTCCATGAACCCCTGGCTTATCCCATGATTTACCACGTAAAAGAAGCCGCAATCCAAGCATGCCTGAACAATCCGGCATTAAATTTGAAGCAATCAATCTCACCTTAAAATTAAAATAAATTACGTAAATAAGAATGGAAAAAGGAAACCTGTTTAAGCAGAGAAACGGATTGGTGAATGTCTGGGTTAGAGAGATCGATGCAATTCAGAACAGAAACTTTGTTGGTCACATCCTCCACATCGTTTTTGTTCTCCATAACTGTGCAGATTCTAAGAGGTGATTAAATTTCCCCACACACAAATTACAATATTTATAAAACAATGCAAGCAAAATAGGTGATTTTAATTTTAGAATTAATATTATATTCAGAAGAATATTTGTGAACGTCTAAAATTTGTCGGACGGCGGAACCTCAACAGAATAAATCAGATGACAGAGGTTGCACGTGTCCCTACTGCCTACCCTCCATGACCATGCGAGAGCAATTAGTCTTTTTCTTTTTGTTTAAATGTCATTTCTCCTAAATCTTTATGTCTGTTAATAAGATTAAATAGCGTATTTTGTCCGCTAACATAAACGGCTTTTTATGTCGAAATGATTAGCAATTTGACTTTGACCCACTAGCTAAGCTAAATAAAGAACAAGGACAAGGACAAGACTCCGCGTGCTTCAGGACTTTGCCACTTATAGCAGTGGAATTTAGTGCATATTGATGTGAAAAAAGCAATGAAAGCTCTTCAGATATTTATTTATTTTTATGCGTTTAACAAATAAAATCTGACGTTGATAGCTTATGTACATTTTGATTGGTTTGATGGGGAGTGTAAGGATAAGAAAATGAAGTCAGGCACGGGAAGCACTTCTCCGTTTAATCTACACTCTTTTGCCTCTTAATCCTAATTCTAATCTAAATTAAACAATTACTGAACATGTAAACAAACTATAATAATAGATTTTATCTTAACGTATGAATGTCCCAAAAATGATTATATATTCGAGTGAATCGTACCTGTAGGTTATAGCTTTAGTTCCCCTTCCAAATTGTCTAATATCTGTGTACACAACCATCACAACCCTTGTAATTATGTCCTAAAATATTTTGCAATTATGCTTTAATATTTTTCTTCCCTATACGTTGTTCTATTTTACAACAAATATACGCCTTTATCCATTACATCATACACACAATACAGATATAACTTTATTCTGTCTTATATCTACTAATATTGTATCATAGCCCTATTAAATTCTGCTTTTGCTCTGCAATTTTTATAGCTGGCTTGCTTTGTTCTTGCCTCCTTTTTACTATTTGAGCTTCTTTGTCCCTTTTCTGACCCTCGTGGCTACCATTATGTTTTTTTTGTTAATATAGAAAATGATAAGATTTATTAACGAAAGTTCAAGAACTATCCAAATAGTTAGCCATACAACTGATTAACCAAGTCTATACTAGAATAGAAACTGTTAGTAACATTATGTTTTTCATCATCAAATGATTCAAACCCTACTTGCCAAAATTTGATTGGCTGCCAAACGGGCCCTTACATGCTAGTTGAATGCTGCTACTCCTTTTAGTCAACTTCTTTAAGTTGAATCGATTTGATTTCTTTGACCAACCTAGTTTATTTGATATGGTTTTACAACACTTTTCCTTATGGAATTAAGGGAGAATTCCACCATCTGATATTGCACATTAGGTAAGGGAATTTTTAATAAAGCAAACACACATAAAAGGGAGGGGGTGAATTGTGTGTAAAATTTTTTTTGCAAGGTACTTGATAATATCCTTCTAAACAAAATAAGTTTATAAATAGAAGGGTCCTATCAACTTTCAAAAAGATCTTGTTAACTTTAAAAACAAAAGGATCCTATTAATTGAAAGGAGTCTGCTAGCATTCAAAATGAAAAAGATTATGTTAATCAATAGGAGTTTGTTAGCGCTCAAAAAGAAAGGAACCTATTAATCAGTAGGAGCTTGTTAATGCTCAAAATGAAAGGACTCTGTTAATTGATAAAAGCCTATTAATTATTTCAAAAATGAAAGGAACCTCTTTGTGATTTAAAACAAAAGGAGCCTATTGTAAACCGAATGAGCCTCTTGCAAGTTGAAAACACAAACATTATAATACGGAAATTTAAAAGTTAAGACAAAGAGTGATACAATCAATTTATACTAGTTCGACTTATAACGAAGTCTATGTCTAGTCCTTAAGTATTTAACTTGAGTATTTCACTATAAACTCCAAGTAGTAAATTTTAATGAGTCTCTCTAAGCTCACAAGTACATGAAGTAAATTACTTGTTAATATAGAAATCACGTATAATATGTAGAATATGTTGGATCGAAAAAAGAAAACATGCTATATTTGAAAAACTGGTAGATTTCAAAACTTTTTAGAAATCATCTTTGCAGCGAAAGCAACATATCCAAATCATCATGCCAATCCATACATGATATGGTATGAGGATAATAATAAACATAAACAAGATGAAGAATATTTCCGAATCCTTTGCTACAAATTTAATTCCTCGTTGCGCTATCCTCTCCTTCTTTTTGTATCCAAAACCTTTGCTTTTGAATCTTTTCCTTTAGCAATCTATCTTCTCCTT
>JANVCQ010000231.1:11493812-11511211 GCA_025531925.1 Erythroxylum plowmanianum
AACTCTAAGTTTATGTAAGGGCATATAACATTATAAATCATTACATATATATCCAAAGGACTTAAATACATCTTTGACCTCATATATAACCATGTATATATCAATATACAGTAGCATCTCCAAGTATAGACCAATACAAAAGGGCTCAAAGAATTCAGCGTTACACAATAAATGTGAAACCTTACTCTGATAACAAATGATAAAGCAAATACATGCAAGAGGGGGTTGAATTATGTGTAAAAAGAAATTTGCAAAGTACTTGATAATATCTTTCTAAATAAAATAAGTCTATAAATAGAAGGGTCCTATCAACTTTCGAAAAGATCCTATTAACGTTGAAAACAAAAGGATCCTGTTAATTGAGAGCCTGTTAGTGCTCAAAAAGAAAAGGAGCCTCCTAATGCTTCAAATCAAAGGAACCTATTAATCGATAGGAGCCTGTTAACACTTAAAACGAAAGGAGCCTGTTAATCAATAGGATCCTGTTAATCGATAGGAGCCTGTTAATTGCTTCAAAAATGAAAGGAACCTCTTGTGATATAAAATAGAAGAAGCCCATTGTAAAACCGAATGAGCCTCTTGTAAGTTGAAAACACAAACACTATAATGCGAAAATTTAGAAGTTAAGAGAGACAGAGAGTGACATAATCAATTTATACTGTCCAAATTAGAACGAAACCTACATGTAGTCTCCAGGTATTCAACTTGAGTATTTCACTATAAACTCCAAGTAGTAAGTTTTCACGAGCCTCTCCAAGCTCATAAGTACATATTTTTGAAGGTTCTTCAAACTTCCACACTTATAGTGTTTAACAAACCTCTATAAGCTCTCAATAAAAAATGTATAAAGGGTGTAATAGTCTCTTTTAATAGAGTGATTTGACTTTCTGAAGCACTAGGAGTTTAATATAGATGTGACTTTGAAGAATATTGATGCTGCTAAAGTATTTTACAAGTTTTTTGTTTATCATAAATGTAGTGGCTCTTTCTTAAGTAGACATTTTCTTCAACCAGTCGCTGCTTAGTTTTCAGTATCATCTCTACTGAAATCTTCGATATTCAGATTGTAAGGTAAATGTTCTGTCAAGGCTTCTGGAGCTAATTATTTAAATGAGTAAGATCCTTCTAGATGTCATAGAACCATTTCTAATTAGGTAAGTCTATAGAGAGGGTTCTTGCAAGAAATGAAGGAATTATCCTATGATTTTATTTCCTTTTAAGAATTATATTGTTGCCTATATAAAGAAATAAATTTAATTTGAATTTTGAAATATTATAAAGTTATCATCAAAATCATTAAAAATAAACCTTGAGCTAACACTTTTTAATGACCAGATATTCTATTTTTAATGATATGCATTAGTTTTAACTCCATCCTTTCCATTATCACATTCACCAAGAACCTTGTCAGACCATACATTGTTATGTCTCTAAACTTTAGAAGCTTTGGGATTAGTTGGCAAATTGTGATCTTTAATAACCTGAATTTGCCTCTTTTGTAATTTATATGGGTTTCTTAATTGCCAACATGTTTGGCATCTTTGTATGATTTTAAGATTCGAATATAAGTTTGTTAGTTCATCTTTTCTCTAACAGATTCTACAGCTAAACTATATGTTATGATTCAGAAATTTCTATTTGAAAAAACTCTGTCTCAAACATGTTAAGAGTTGAGTGTTAATTGTCACCAATATATTCTATATCGACCACTTAGTTAGTTACTCCTTTTAAGGCTATTTTTCATACTAATATTATTTTAGTTATTCCTTCATGTACTATTACATATAATTATTGCAGGAAATTTGTATATATAAATACTAATTGTTGTACATAGCTTAGATTTTGCATATTATCAGTTCTGGTACTTCTAATAATTCTTATATAAGTGGTTTTAGACTTATTTATTCTTCCATTATTGCTGTTGCTATTAAGAGATTTGTTACCTCTCCATCTCTAACATTTACCCTTAAGATGTTCATAATTCTTTAACAATTGCAATCTCCATCTAATTCCTCTATTATTTCTATCATTCTAGATACATCTACCTAGCTTTGTTTATTCTACTTATTGCAATCATATGATATATGATTTTTCCTTTTTTTCTTCTATGACTGTTCCTCTTGTCCTTCCTATTGTTCACATTAATGGTATCTCTATTTTATGTGTTTCTAAAATAGACATTGTTTATACATCTAAGTTAACATTCTTAATACATTTCTTATTCTTAAATTATCCCCAAATTTTGTTTTTGTTTGCCAATTGTATGAACTTGGTGTTAACTTATATTTTTCGATCTGTAGTTGTGTTATATAGGATTCATAAATAGGGCAAGTCCTTAGGAAAAAATGTAAAATTGTCTAATTATTTGGACTAAACTATATTCTTCTTCCAACCAAGATTGTTGTTTCCACTTTGTCTTTTAGTTTATGAAATTCTTGTCTAGGTCATATTTTTAGTTATAGACTTAATTCTCTAATTTTAAATGAAAGTTTGGGTCATCTAAAAAATGAACATTTTGATTGTGTTTCTTACCAGTTACTTACGCATCATACTTTACCTTTTAATTATAGTAACTATGTTTCCTATACCCTTTGATTTAATTCATTTTGATATTTGTGGACCTAATTATAATCTTACAATAGTTGGTTTTTAGTTATTTTTCCATTTTTTTGGAATATTTTTCTTGGTATATGTGGATTTACCTATTGAAAAATATATCTAAGTTACCTCAAACATATATACAATTTACTTTCATGATAAAACTCAACTTTCTTGTTATATTAAAATTATTCAAATAGATTATGTCATGGAATAAAAAAACCCTGAATTATATCATAAATTTTAATTTAGACGGGGTTAATGGTCTAACTATATTGTTTAGGCATATTTACACAAAATGGTTAAGTAGAATGCAAACATAAGTATATCTTATATATTATTTGTGTTTTTCTTATCTCTTCTACATATCATAAGTCCTTGTGGGGGACGCTGCGCTTACTATTATTTTTACAGTTAATTGATTTTCTTCCCCCTCTATTAGTAATATCTCTCCTTTCTAATGTTTACATTGATATGCACCTAATTATTAGTCCTTTTATGTCTTTGTTAGTGCGATTTTTATTCATCTTTAACTTCTTTAACACACAAAATTAGAACCTAAATTAAGATTATGTTCCTTATTGGCATACATTTTAGGATTTCTCGTTACATCATGTTTTAGGAGCATAAAATATTTTCTACCATATCAAGTATTCATGCTCAAATTGTTCCTTCTTTCTACCTAACAAATCCATATTTTGTTGTTGTCATAATGACTGGTTTGAAGGAAACTTTAAGCAAAATAATATTGGCATCTCATTGTCTTCCCCAATCGGCTCTTAAACATTTATGGATTTTGATAACTCCTCTCTTCCAGTTATCATCTCACCCCTAGTCACTGAAAGTTCCCATACTATTCCTTCCTCTACTTATTAAGTACTCGTGTAAGATAACCTAATGTTACAATTTACAATTATTATTATTATTCTGTGATTTTTCTTTATATAAACCTTGCGCTTATCGTGAGGCTAATATTAAACCTATGTAATAGCTAGTTATGAAAGTAGAACTTAAGCTCTCACCATCACTTATACTCAAGATTTGGTATATTTACAACTAGACAAGTCTATAATTAGCTATAAAGGAGTTTATAAAATTAAAATTTAAGATGATGGTTCTATACAACATTACAAGGCACACTTGGTTGCTTAAAGATTTACACAGGAATATGGTATTGACTATGAAGAGACATTTTCCATGTAGCTTATATTATCTCTGTTCGTAGCGTCTTTGCTATTGATGTTGTAAAACAATGGAAGTTGTTTAACTAGATATGAAAAATGCCTTTTTAATAGGGATCTTTATGATAAAGTCCATATGCAACAATATCCTAGATATAATAATCCCTTTAATAAAGTTTGTCACCTTTAGAAAACTCTCTAAAACCTGAGGCAAGCTTTTTAAACATGGTTTGCTAAATTTAGCTTGACTAATATGTGTATTGGTTTTCGTTCAAGTCCTTATGATAAAGTAATGCTTCTTCATTAGGTTGAGAAAGTCTCATTCTTTTACTTCTTTATGTAGATGACATGATCATTGCTAGTGATGATTTGCAACATATTAAGGTCCTTAAAACATTTCATACAATTTGAAAAGAAAGATCTTAGGCATCTTAACTACTTTCTTTGTCTTAAGTATCATTTGATTTGGTAAAGTACTATTTATCTGAAGAAAATATTCTACAATTCTTCTTTTTTGATCTAGTTTTACTAATGATAAGATAGCTAGTACTCTCATTAAACCCAATGTTCCTTTTTTTAATCATTAATAGAACTTATCATAATGATGGAACCTTTTATTGATAGTTGGTTTGTAGTTTTATTTATCTTATTATCGCCTATCCTAATATAGCTTATGATGCATGTGTGGTTAGCTAGTTCATATCTACTCCTCGTATTACTCACTTTGTTTTAATTCTTTGTTTTATAAAAGGAACTTCATTTCATCTTGTATATTTCTCTAAAAAATCTACATTAGACCTGAAAGCCTATTATGATACTGACTGGACTTTATCATTGGATATTGTTTCTTTCTTGACAATTCCTTAATATATTGATGAAGTAAGAAGTAAACTATGATTTCTCGTTCTAACACAAAATTTGAATATTAGCCTTTTGTTGACATTTATTCTGAACTAATTTGGCTTCAATGACTAATTAATGATATGGGTGTTAAGTAAGTTCTTCTCATGCCATTATATTATGACAATCATATTGCAATTGAAATTGCACATAATATTGATTTTCATGAGTTCCCTAGGCACATTGAGAATGATTGTCACGTTGTCTCATAAAATGTTATTCAAAATTCTATTAAGCTTGCTTAGTCACTTTCAATGATCAGACTACTGATATCTTCACCAAAGTTTATCCACCTCTATGCTTTTGTAATCTTGTTAACAAACTTCCACTAGCATTTATTTTACCACCTTCAATTTGAGGAGTATATTAACATATATACAAATATCATAATAAATGTAATTATGCCCTAAAAAAATTATAATTATGTTATATTATTTTGCTTCCTTATATTTTATTCTATACACTACAATAAATTGTTCAATTGGTTATATTTTTTTGGTTACGAATTGAAATTTGTAGCTAAAAGTTAGTCTTTAGATATAGTTTTACTCCAACTTCTAGTAGTTCACAAGTTATTTAAAAATATTAGTTATGTTTAGAATAGGCTATAGTTTATATTCGTAGTTAAAAACGTTTGGTGATCTTCTTTTACTGTGAGTTTTGTTTTGTAGCGAAAAGTTTTTAGCTTCAAAAATATTTTGTAGCTAAAAAGATTTGATGACCTTTTTTAACTATGAAGTTATTTTCGAAGAGAAATGTTTATAGCTACAAAATATTTTTTGTAGCTAAAAATGTTTGCTGATGTTTTTTAACTATTAACTTATTTTTGTAGTTAAAAACCTTTTGTTACAAATTTTTTTTGTAGCTAAAACACAGGTCCTTTAACTATTAGGTACAAAATTGAATTTTGTAGTTAAAAAGATTTTTCTATGAAAATTTAATTATCAAGTACGGAAATGAGTTTTGTAGGTAAAAATATTTTGCCACGAAAATATTTTCGTAGCACAAAAGGAAGAACAATGAAAACAACATTGTTTTCATAACCTAAAAACACTCCTCTTATGTTTTTTGTTTTGTCTTTCTTTGTCTTCTAGCAACTCCCTTATTTGTTTTTTCTAACAACTTGTTTTCTCTAGCAACATGTTTTCTCCAGCAACTCTCTCGTATGTCTTCTCTAAGAATGTGTTTTCTCTAGCAGCTCCCTTGTCTATCTTTGTCTGTTTTTAGGTATGTTATGTGCAACCCTTCTCTCTAAACTTCTGGTCTCTCTAGTGTGTTTTGATGAATCCTAAAACCTAAGTTCTATAATTCACTTATAATCATGAAATTAAGGTCTTTGTTGTATATTATTGATCTGTATAATTAAACCTAAGCTTATGATCTCTTTAAGATTTTGGTTATATATATTATGTGTTTTTTCTTCTATTACATGATGAATATTAATTTTGAATTAATCTTTGTTGACCATTGACTAAAAAATCACATAAAAAGCATAAGCAATAGATGGTCACTAATGTTGAAGGCAAGAATCAGAGAAGTATCCTATGGTTTTGACCAAGAACCAAAAAAGGTCAAATTTGGTAAGATAATAGGTATGATAACTATTGAGTGCTAAGTTTTCATCTAATTTAAACCCTCAACTACTGCAACTGCACGGGTCGTGAATTGTAGTTAAAGAGGGGTCGAGCCCACAAGGAGGTGTGAACTAATCTAATCCTAAGTTCTCTAAGGCTTATAAAAATTAATAAAATGAAAATAAAAAAAAACAAAAAAAAAATAAACACAAGAATATGATTGTCAGAAAATTAATTCTAAAAAATAACACAAAGAAATCAAATTAAACAACACTCAAAATCACAATGAAAGGAATCACACAAGAAGAATTGACCGATTATGATAGAGGGGATTTTTCCCATCATCAATGCTAATCTAATCATTTATTTGTTATTGTGGTGTTGATTTCATAAGATCAAAAGGGGGTTTACTTTCTTTCGAGTTATAATCCCAAATCCTAATTAATAAACCTTAATTTAGGTTGAGTACCGAACAAGTAATCTCTTAATTACAACGACCCTAACCCTAATCTATTTTTAAGCTCTCTAATAAACAATCGAGTCCTCACACAGGATCTCTCTCCATATAACTACCAATTTGATTAATCATGTGGTTTTTTGAATCGCTTAGCTCTCATTAATTCGACCTAATCATTGTTATTGGGTTCACCCTCTCAATTTGTTACCAAAATATGCAAAAATCACAATCAATCACAACACCTAAACACAATAACATAAAAATGACTATATTAACATTGAATCAAGTTCAAATCCCTAAAGAAAATTAGAACATCATGATCAAACCTAAATCCATCAGCATATTAATATCCATCTCAAATATTCAAAGAAAAGAACATAAGATGAATGAAATACATTATTGGAGGGTATCGAGATGCATCGGGAAAAGAAGCAGCAGTAGAGCCAACTCCTCTTTCCTCTTCTTCTTCTCTTCTCTCCTATCTTCTTCTATCTTCTTCTCTCTTCTTAAACGTTCGCAAATGTGGCAGAATGTGAATCTCCTTTTAGGGTTCCATCTCTTTCCTATTTATAGTATTTCTATGTTGAGCAATCTTAGGGCTTTTTTTGGTCCGAAAGGTCTAAAAAGCCCCTCAAAAACTTAAGTCGTCTGTATTTGTTTGCGTACAAGCCATGATCATGGCACCTGATTTAACCTTCTGCCATAATCATGGCAGACTGGACACAATTGCGACCTTTCCTCCATGCTTCTGTCATGATTGTGGCACATTGGCTATGATCGTGGCCAGGGTTTTACCCCAGGCTTCCTCTAATTCTCCCCTTTCTTTGATATTTGTCCTAAAACACTAACAAACACATCAAAGCACCTCAAACACATAAAATTGAAGCTTAATCGCGTGTTCCAACCCAAAAAACACAAATACTTAACTAAATAACAAAATTATAACCTAAACATGACCTAAACATTCAATTTAATAATTAAAAACATATACTAAACTACCCACTAAAATATTATCCAATCTACCACTATCAATAACAGGTATGAAAACCTAAATAATGTTTTTCTAAGTCCATCTGAATCCCTTTTTTTTCAAGAATCACACTCCTAGAAGTTTAAAATGAAGTGTCCTAAGATTTGATGGAATGGAAGTATATTTTTGTACATGAATAGATATCAACAATTGTAGAGAAAATTCACCACAAATTTTAGCTTATGTTATCAAAAATTTTCTAATTCATAATAAAAGAATATTTGGGCGTATAATTGTTGTGATGAAGATGATGTAATTGAACACAAAATACAGATAATAAAAATAATGAAAACAAGTAAAATACTAAATTAAGTCATACTGAACTTATTTGTCCCTTGAGGATATATGATAACTTTAATTTATGCCTTAATAGTAAAATCTTGATTCTTTGAAGTGTGACAAATTGTCGGAGTTTTAAAATAGTCACCCATGCATTCCACAAAATTTTCTAGTACAAAAAAGTAACATTAGATTTGTAAAATTACTAGAGCTATCTCCTATATTGGTTTTAGTATCAAAGCATATCAAACATAGAAGCTAGTGATGCTAATAAGAAGACATAAAAGAGCCAAAATGAAAAGAAAAAAGGTATACCACAGATTTAGTAGTAGAATAAAATCTTAAGTGAAATGACGGAACCATCACTATAGATGTTAAACTTGTAATCATTTAGATACATTGACTAATAAAACCCTTTTTTTAGTTTGTTTCCTAGGTTCTAGTACTAGATTGCATCTCAAAACAAATCATTGATTTGTTGGACTTTGAAGATAGTTAATAGTAAATGAAAGCTTAATCAAGTTAATTATTTATTTCAATACCATAGGGGTTCACAGTTAAACTAAAACTACTAGATCTTTTTTTTAAAATAAGGATATCATGTGTTGTTTACTAGTAATTAATCTTTATTTTAGAGATCTTGGATAAACTTAAAGCATTGACAACTTTAAAATATATAATTGTTAAGACATGTGTTATGATATTTTAGGCATTATTTGTAATTGGACACCTTTAGTTATTTGTCGAATTTCATTATGATAAATATAAAAAACATGCTTCATGTGGATGGGTTAAAAACCAATTTAGTGAGTATAAGCCAAGTTTGTGATGATGCATTATTGGTTAAATTAACTGGTGATGAATGCAGGGTATTAGCCAAACAAGGAGAATGTTCAGTGAGTGGTAGAAGATTGGCAAACAATTGTTATATATTGTAGGTTACTAACTTTTGCAAATTAGCCTCATATGATGACAATATAAATCTTTGGCATCAAAAGCTTGGCCATGTCAACTATGATCTTATTAACAAGTTGAGGAAATTCAAAGCAGTAAGAGGATTGCTAACAAGACACTTTGTAGTGCATGTCAAATGGGTAAATAAAAGAGAGTGCCACATAAAAAGGTTAGACATGTCACTTCCTCACATATATTGAAATTGATTAACATGGATTTGGTTAGTCCAACATAACATGCTAGCATTAGTGGAATGAGATCTTTTTTTTATTTTTGTTGATGATTATTCTAGATACACTTAGGTAGCATTCATAAAGAAAAATTAGATGCATTTAAGGCTTTTAGAAGCCTATATATGCAGGTCCAATTTAAAAATATAACAGTGTTGAGAATACGATCAGATCATAAAAGGGAGTTGAAAATGCAAGTTTCAACGAATTTTGTGAGAAATATGGTATCATGTAAGAATTTTTCAACACCTAAAACTCCTTAAAAAATGGAGTTACCATGAGAAACAATAGAACTCTTCAAGAAATGGTCATATCTATGTTAAATGGAAGAAAAATATCATTGAGGTTTTGGGCTGAAGTAGTCATCACGACATGCTGCATATGCAACCGAGTATATCTTAGAAGTAACTTAAACAAGACATCATATGAATGTTGGAAGGGAAAGAAACCAGATATTAACTATTTTCATGTATTTGGCAACAAGTGTTATATTCTAAGAGATCGAGAACAGCTCGGAAAGTTCAAAAGTAAAAGTGATGAAGCGATTTTTATTAGATATTCAACTCATAGGAAGGCATATCAGGTGTTTAATGAAAGAGCCAAGACAATGATGGAATCCATAAATGTAATGGTGGATGATGTACATCAGATAATTGATAAAGTAGTTAAAAAAATCTTCAAAACTAACCTCACGAACTAGCTCAGATATGCAAAGAAGCAACAACCAAAACCTACCCAAATCTGCAGTTAGTTGCTATTGGTGAAGAAATTGTTCAAACAGAGGATGAGTCAGTTGCTTCAAAAGAAGAAATCAACTAGGAACTTGATGATGACATCATTCTCAAGCAAGCACTGAGGGCCTGGTATGAAAAGCTAATTAAATATCTACTCAAGCAAGGCTATGAATGATGTAATGTTGAAAAGACCATATTTTTTAAAAAATTCATATCTAATTTGACAATTGCACAGATTTATGTTGATGATATTGTGTTTGGTTCCACTCATCTGAAGATGGTAGACTAAAGTTGGTGACATATGAATTTGAGATGAGCATGGTAGGTAAATTGAATTTCTTTTTGGGTTTACAAATTAAATAAGTGAAGGATGGTATCTTTGTATCACAAACTAAATATGCGAAGAATTTAGTGAAGAAGTTTGGCCTTGAGAATGCTACTGGTAGTTATTGTTCGCAACTTCGTTGATGAAACAAATGTTGGAAGATTATGGAATAAATTAAGATGTGTTGATGATTTTGTGTGATAACAAGAGTGCCATCGATATCTCGAAAACTATGGTTCAACATTCGAGAACCAAACACTTCAACTTGAAGTATCATTTTACCAGAGAGCTTGTGGAGACCAAAGTTGTAGTTCTTTCTTACGTAGCAACTGAGAAGCAATTGGTCGACATTCTTATGAATACTCTTAATTCGATCAGCTTGGTGTCTCTCACTGCATTGTTTTTCTCTCTCACTTAGTTCACTCCTGATTTTTCACTCTCCATCTATGTCTACCTTCTTCATCTTTATTGGGCATTCTTATTTATATAACTACCATGGGAAAATCATAATGTTAAGCTTCATCTTTTAATTTGTAGTAGTCACCATTAGTCTCTCTCTCCTCCATTACTCGTCTTTCTTAGCATTCTAGTTTATTTAGACAGAACCCACCTCATGGGAGGTTGCCAATAGGTGTTAGGTCATCATCTGAAGTGCCCATCGACATTCCTGACCCCTCATCTGTTCAGGAACAATCACTAGTTGATAATGATATGTTGCAGGTTCTGTCTCATATGGTTAAGGAATTCGACACCAATTCAGAAGATGCTCTGGTTTAGGCTACTATCCATATTTCTGCAATTGGGCCACCACCGATTGTTAATTCTTTTGGTTCCTAGAAATTGGTCAAACATGTTGCTTAGAAATTTTTCTGATGCCCTCACAGATAGTCTCTAGTCAAAATTTCAGTTGATGATACGTTGTCTTACAAATTTTATTCTTCCGCTGTAAAACAAAGGTGTGACTCCATTGCTAACTCTGGGTTAGTTCTTGATCATCCTATAAATTTGGATGAATATTAGCAATTTAGTTTGGATATTTTGTTAACTAAAAGGAGTTCGTTGACTAATGTGTTGTTACTAAAACATTATGACTTTGAATTAGTTAGACAATTTTATTGTAATCTTGATAATGATGTCTTGAATGATTCTGCTTTAAGCTATCATATGGTGTATATGAAGGGTGCTATAGTTAGATTTGATCTAGGTAGGTTGAATACTTTTTTGGGTTTTGATTATTTGATTAGTGACTAAGTATATGATGATGATTAGGTTGTGACAAATGATATGATGGTTACTGTGTTAACTGGGGGTAAATTGATTGCTTGGCCATCCTCTTTTTCCTTGAGTACTTCTGCATTGTCACAGAAATATTTTATGCTCTATAAGCTTTTGTTGGCAGATTGGTTGCCTATTACTCACATGGTTACAATTTATCTGTCTTAGGCCAAATCGAGGCAGATTAACTTGCGAAGAATCATTATTGAAACAATGATAGCGATTGGTAGCAAGCCGCAATCCCTACTATATTTTCCATGTACGATTACATAATTTTTGTATGCTAATGATGTTCCTTCGACGACTTCAAGTGTTTTTGAGCCTGTGGCATTACTGAAAATTTCACCTCGAATATTAGATGTGAACAAGCAAGCTCGAGTGATCGACTTGCCTTATATATGGCCTAGGACATATGAACCTTCCGCTACATTATGTATCAATCAACATATTGTTTAGTTTGTTGAATTGATCGGATTGAGGGCATTTTTCAAGCGGGTTAGATGAATTATGTTAACTAAAACACAGGGTTCTTCGTCGTTCGATTAATTCTTAGCTATGTTTTGTCTAATTTTTTTATCCCAATGGAAAAAATGGATGATGTAGTGGTTGTGGTTGTTTTTGTTAACTTTGAATTTTTTTACGGATATTTTCCAATTGCTTATGTGAACTTGATGAGCTTGTTATTATGTGAACTTGATGCCATTTGGAAGTGATGTCATTTGAAAATTAACTGGAACTAGATGTTCGATTAAGGGGGAGTTCTTATATTTTATATGCATTTGATGATATATGTCCAATTATCTCCTTAAAGGGTAGTTTCGATATGTGACAAAGAATTCCAAAAAGGGGAGATTGTTAAGACATATGTTATGATATTTTGGGCATTTTTTGTAATTGGATACCTTTTGTTATTTATGGAATTTAATTATGACAAGTATTCTACCTTATGTGGGATTCTTTGAAGAAGAGGCCTATTTGGGATAATCGTAGTCATTATAGGATTTAATTGGAATAAAATCACCATATCTTAATCAAGACAAGATGTAAACCTTTGGTGATTTTTGGACTCTTCTTGACATCCTATTTCGGTAATCCCATCTATCTAAGGCAGCTGGAGATTTTTGATTTTTCATCTATATTGGACAATTGTATTTTTTCTACCTATTGAGTGAATTTTGGTGCTTGTTTTTGGGTGACAAACAATAAACACATTTGATTTGGAAGCAATAATTTTTGTGGATCTTGGGTTATCTTTGGTAACTAATTTTATGAGGATTCTATCCATATTTGACAGTTGCATTTTCCCCTGGGTTGTATAATTTTTCCAGGTTGTCTTTATTGTTTTTTGGGCGTGAAAATCCCTAGTAATTTTTGTGTGTTTTTGCAACTCCATTGGTATAACATTTTGGTGATGAAATGTTTATTGTTTTGCTAAGTTTTTGTGGGCATGGGATGTTTCAATGACAATATCGAAGCATCACAGTAGATTTCTTGGTAGACAACTTCTTATTCTTTCGTTGAAGAAGTTACATTATTAGGGGAGTTGTTTTCTATCTCAAATGTTGTCGTTGTTTATGTCTTTATTACTTAAATCACTTGAGTTGTTTAATTCTTATCTTTATTGTAAAATGTTGTTGTGAAAATTCTCTATTGAGGCTAACAAGAGGTGGTTATGTTATTAGGTATGATTTACTTTCACGAGTTGTGAGGACGAGGGATAGTGTTAAGATGAGTCGGCTCTATAGTGTCTTAAGTAAAACTATTGTTGTTCTTTAGTAAAAGTGATTAAGTTAATTGAGGACCCCACAGACATAGGCAAGATGTGCTAAATTGCATTACCAAATATTGAGTGTTGATTTGTTAATTTCACATTTAATTTTTTTATTTTTGTTTGTGCTAGAAAATTTGCAGTTGTTTTATATCAAGCAAGTATAGATACAGTTCAAAGCAATCGTGGTTGAATCAGAATTTTGCGAAACTACATCCTTCCAAATTTTCACTAATAATAAGTTATAGTATTAGGATAAGGAACGTACATTAAACACTATATTGGAGACACCAATTATTCTATCAATGATATCAGGAGGCATAATGCCAAAGTTAGAAGAACAAACTAGTATTTTGACAAGCTAGTACTTTGAAATAGGTTGAAAAATAAATCCATAAGATTAACTAAATGAAGAGCTCAAATCAACACACATAAGATGTCATCTTTTGTAATGTAATCTTTATTTAACCACCTGACTTCCCCACCACTAAGAGCCTAGAAAAACTAGGAAATCTTCCCATTACCTAATGCAATATATGTGCATGACATACTAGGATGTCTACTTTCTAGTACATATGATATGTAAACTCCCCATAAAACCTAAAAAGGGGCTTATAAGATGTTTACTTTATAGTATGTATGATATGTAGACTTCCCAGAAGACCTAATGGAAAGGATCTTAGAGCACTAATTGTCTCTTAAGTATTATATGAAATTTTTCTAGGGAAAGGACATTTGCTTGAATTCTCTAGATGTTTCAAGAAGTTTAGTACCATTGTCTATATCATAATTGGCATGATATGTTTTTTAATAATATAGCAATTGACTTGATCTATAACTATACAATTTATGTATATGAAATGTGTGTTCAAGATAATGAATGTTTATAGCATGTGAGTTTAGAGTCTTGTAGTTAGTGAGTTTTATATCAAAGTGAAGAATAAAATGCTAAATGTTATGCATGTTATTTGCCAAGTAGACAAGGAGAGTGTTGTGTGAAAATTGTGAGAGGATAGCATTTGAGAAATATCTGTTGAGTTTGCATGACCTAGCTAGCCTTTAGCACATAAGAAATAACTTTTGAGTAGGCGTGATCTAGCTAACCTTTGATGCGCGACAATGGGTTAAGTTAAATCGAGTGGTGAGAGGTGACTCACCTAGAACTGGTCAGAGGTATAAAGCCCATTTTTAAGGGTCTCATGTGAAAGAACTTCATTTGAAACTTGAGCTTTCATAAAGCAACAATTAAGGTGAAATTGTACTAGACTTTATACCTAAAAGAATAGTGGAATGTATGGCACTCAAATTGCAAATTTTATACCTTCCCTTTTCATTCTCTTATTATCTTTTTTGCTTTTGTAAGTAAATTTCCTTTATTAGCTTAAACATGGGGATGGATTACAAGCCTAAAGTTAACATCCCCTTTTGGCCTTTGGAATATATTTCTCTAAGGGAGTTTTATGTAGAACAATATATAGATGATTTTTTTTTCACATGTCGATTTGTTCCTTATTTTTATAGGAAAGCTGATTTGATTACATTTTTTTTCTAAAGTACTTTCTAAGAAACGTAAGATTAGTTTAGGTTATGAAATGTTGATGATTGATACTTTGTTTATTTATATATTTGTTTGATGTGAAAAGAGATGAGATCATTAACATCTTGATTAATTTTTCTGTTCTAACAAAAGGGAACATATTTGAGACCTTCTTTTATTTAATTTATATGTAGCATATTAGAGCTTGGATGTTTGCATCTTTTCTTTAATGAATTTGAGTTTCGTTAGTACCTGTTCCACACCCATTGCAAGTGTAAACAAATTTGGGCTATTTATTTGGTCTTGGTTATTTTATAGTGGAAAATCTAACTGTATAACAAGCAAGGTTGTAGGGAAGGTTATCTTGAAGTTATTATGTTATATGAGGTCTTCTAATTGATTCTTTCTTAAGAGTTCTATTATGCTTATTAAGAATGATGATAATAATACTTTAATTACACATGCAATCTTACATAAAGTATTGAAGCTCATAATAACAAAAACACACATTGAATCAAGTATCACAGTTCTTGCTTCAAAATTTAGAGGTAAGTTTAAAAATCACTGTTTGAATTCTTGTGAAATTCTGAGTAAAATCTTAGATACAAGGGTTGTAGATATATGCTCTAACATTTTATTAACCTCATTACAAACTAGTTAGGATGTGATTGGAAATGGCTTTCACATTCTTGGTCTATAAAAATGAATGTACATGTGGTTTTTGAGATAAGTTCATACCTTTTATTCCAAGCCAACTCTCATTTCTTAACTACAAAACCTTATGTTGTTATATATCTTATTTTAGTGTTTTTCATAGTTTGCTAGCCAATTGCAATCTTTGATAGAATTCAAACTTGGTATGTCAACTTAAATTGATTTACCATTATGCTATTTACAACTTAAATTGCATTTAGTAATTTACTTATAATTGTATAGCTACATGAATAAAAGCTTGATGACTCATTATAAATGGTCCAGTCAATACTTAGAAGGAGTGAACACTTTCATGAAATTTGTAAAAGATCAAATGGGTTTTGAATATGAAATTCATTGTCTATGCATAGATTGCTTAAATTTCATCATTCAAAGTCAAGATGTGGCATATAATCAATTCTATACTTGATGGATTTATCATGACTAATCTTCTAAAGCAAATAATGTTAGAAGTGTGAATACAAGTGATAATGGTGATAACAATAATGATGTAGATGATAGTGATATTAATGATGACGTAGATGATAGGATTGGATAGATGTTAGAGGATGTGGGGATATATGAAGACTATGAATGATAATAATTTTCCTAATTCATTTAATAGACTTATAGAAGATAATTTTGAGAAGTTATTGAAAGTACTTAAGAAAAATTATATCTGGGGTGGTCTAATTTCTCACAAATATGTTTTATTATCAAGTTGTTGCACTTTAAGGTATATAATAGGTTGAGTAACAAATATTTTTTGATAAGTTGATTAAGTTACTCAATGATGCATTACATATTGGCCACACATTGCCCAAATCTTACTATGAAGAAAAAAATTGATAAGGGACTTTAGATTAGGATATATATCAATACATGCTTGTCAATATGATTGTGCTATCTTTTGGAAGGACATTAAAGATCTTCAAGAATGTCCTATTTATGGTACATTAAGGTGGCAACTGGATGGTGGAAAGGTGTTGGTGATTAAGCCTAAGTTTATTATATAAATTGGAGACATTTTCATGGTTTTTACTACACTTCTTGGCTCTATTTTTAGATTTTATGCTTAATTTGACTCTCGAGTGTCTGCCTTTATTTTATGTAGTTTGAAAGTAAAATTGTCACAAATCATTATTGATTGCACTAAATTAATTTTCTATGAACAATTGATACTGCAAACTACCTTTTGTTCATTGTAGGAGACTCAAGAAGAAGAAGTAGATTCAAGGGAAGGTTGAAGTCAATAAGTCAACAAGTCAACAGGTGTAACTGGAAGTTCGCTGTGGCGAAAGGATGATGTGTCTCCGTGAAAAAGTATAAAGAATTCCAAGCAAAACTTTTGGGAAAAGTTTGTCGCGATGTGAATTAATTCTGTCGCCGCGGATAAAGAACCAACATTCCAGCTAAAACCTTCGGGAAAAGTTCACCGCGGTGAACCTTCAAATACCTGAACTATTTTCAGAAGTTTACCCACTGTGCAACCCGAACCATAACCTGTTTTCCTTAAAACTTATCTATTTTAGATGAGGAAAGAAGAGAGCCGATAGTTTTAGAACACACACTCACTCTCTCAACCTTCAGACACACCTTCATCCCCTCTCATCCACTTCACCATTTTGCTCTTTCTCTGATGACTGCTACCATGGATGTTTCCAGTGGGTTCCCAGTTGTGAAATATCATAAAGTTATGCTTGACTAAGCACCTCTTTCCTCTTGAAAATGTAGCAATGGCTAAAGTTCAATGGGCTTTAAAGGGGAATAGTTTATTCCATGTTCAGCTATATTGTTATGAACTCCTAGGTTTAGGATTTGTAATTTGTAGTTGAACATTATTGATTAGAGTTTAATCAAGTGT
>JANVCQ010000231.1:11519831-11529963 GCA_025531925.1 Erythroxylum plowmanianum
TTATTGCTGAGTGCCCCAATGGATTAATGCTGTATTGTAATTTGATTACCGAAATAGTGTTTTAATTAAACATGATTTCGTATTGGAACGGGCCTAAATTATTTACTGATATCTGCGCACTCGATTGGGTTTCATAAAAAAAAAGTATTACCGAGTTTTGAACTGTTTTGATCGCTCTAGCATACAACCCTCGTGAGGCACGGGCTCGGAGATCACCATTGATATCGGGTTCGGGTCTTGCGGGAGTGGGATGCTACACCAATGCTAGTTTTAGAAGAAAAGAAAGTACAGATAAAACTAGAGGTTGTGAATTACAAGTTATCAATACAAATTGATACTCAGCAAAGTTGATTTGTAGATAAGGTCTAATTTGCAAAATTGTCAAGTAAGTTGGGGATTATTGTGAGAACAAAATCACCTTTTCTTAAACATGTTAAGGACTTAAAGGAAGACAACTTGCTTGAAAATGCTTTGGATAAAGTTTTGGTAATTATTTAGAATATTTAACTATATGTAATATTGCTTCAATTATTTCAAAATTAATTACACTTTTACTTATTATTCACAGTTGAAATTGAATACTGTGGATATTGAATACCCAGATGTTTCAAACTGTGTTAATTCATTATTGAAACAAAGAACTAGGGATTGTCGTTTTAAGTTGCATAAGTATTGTAAATATTTTCGTTCTTACATGGAGGCACAAAAACATGTTCTTGAATGAATGTCTGAAGAAAATTGGAATAGTTTGTGTGCTTATTGAGCTGACATGGAAGTTCAGGTTTATTTTCTATGCCTTTATGTTTGCTTCCATCAATCTTGTTAGATGATTTAACAACTATGTTATCTTTTTTTCTTTATCTAGGAAAATTATGAGAAGATAAAGGTTAGTATAGCAAAAATGAAAATACCTCATAATCAAGGGTCAAAGTCATTTGTAGTTGTCTAAAATGAATATGTAAGATCTTTATTTGTAAGTTGTACTTTATATCAATAAAAACTACATTATTTATTGTGCCTTATATTTTTATTTCATAAAACAAAGAGAGAAGGAACTACATGGATAAGAGTGTGATAGGATCACATTATATAAAGTGACTCATTATAAGGAAGGTAAAGGATGAGTGTCAGAAGAAGTAGAAAAACTATGTACATACAAAAATTTGTTCAACAGTTTATTTCATTTAACAATGTAGTAGTAATATTTGGATTGAATATTGATTTTCTTTTTTAAAATTTTCGAATAGGGTGCAAGATTTATTAAAGAAATCTATGTCTGAGGGGAATGAGCTCAATGCGAAAGACATTTGTAATACAATACTTGTTACATTTTTTGGTTATGTGAAGGTCTTAGCTATAACCCTGAGCCAAATGTTTCAACCTTAACATTTAAAACAATCATTAAACACCTTCAAGAGGAAAACAACATGCTTAAGGTTGCATTACAAGCTGAAGTAATTAGGGGATAGGAAATTTAAGCAAAATTAGCAAAAATTATATATTATTCAAAAGATTACGTGGCCTGGATTATGATAGAAATGAAGAGGAAAGTGAAGGACATTAATTTTATCTCCTATATTTGTTCTTTCAATTCCTATATATACTATAATTTAAATTTAATACTTTTTTCTTATATTATAGAATGAATAATGATGCAACTAATGAGTGATTATGTTATGAATGGTAAAGTACAGGTTCATCAACATGGACAATACTAGGTAGTCGTTCGAGTTATGTTCTAATATTTTGTAATTTGAGCATTTATAATTTATAAAATGATCTCTTTATTTATAGTTTTTCTATAAGAATTATTAAAGTTGTCATTAATATCTTCTATGGGAAAAAACATTCTTTTTGTTGGTATAATTTAATGACATTCATATAATTTTACTTTATATATACAATGCTCGATATTTTGAATTGATAATAATTTTATATGATTTATTTATATAATAAATTCATGATAAAACTATCGATGCATTATATACAAAATATATTATTCAATATCATTAATTAAAAATATAACAAATAACGTATCGCAACATTATTAAAAACATAACAAATAACATTTGACTATGTTGTAAAAAACGTGGCAAATAATATTTGAGTATATAATATTTGAAAGTATTTGGCTATGTTTCTAAATATGTATCTAAAAATGTTTGGTTACGTTTTTAAAAACGTAGCTAAGAACCTTATTTTTGACATCATCAATCATTTACCGCCAGATTTTTCCCCTCCAAGATTCGATTTTAAGTTACATTTTGTTAATGCTTTAGTTATGAAAATTTTTTGCAGCTAATAGTTTTTGGCTATAATTTTGGAAGACATCGCTTATAATTTTCAGCTACAAAAATTTGACGATTTTTGTGCGATAAAACAAGAATGTAGCAAATAACTATAGGCGACGTGTTTAGCATTTAGCTACATTTTTTTGTAGCCAAAACTTTGTTGTAGTGATAGTAATTATTTAAAAAGTCATCATCTTTTGTGTCATACACATGATATAAATATAGTTTTTATTCATCTTATCTCCAAAAACATAATAAATAAGTAAAGTTTCTTTGTACATTGAAAAACAATTATTTGTAATGCAACTTATTTTTTCAGTTATATACTGTTACGTATTATTTTGGAATGCAAAAATATAGAGGAATTTCACCAATTGAAGTAAAATAGAAATTGACTGCTTAAGAAGTATTAATTCAAAAATAATATTTAAAAGTTTTAAGTCTAATATAAAACCTTGTGTTACTTAAATGAATTGAATTCAAACCTCATCTGAATTTGGTACAAACTTCAAGTTTTGAAAGATGAACAAATTTTGGTACGAAGTGGAATTACATAACTTTAACGTTGAATTTAAAAAAAGATGACAAAATATCTTCCCTAAAACCCTTTTACCCAACTTTCCTCTTAGTCCCGAGTGGGTTTTAAGGTCTTGATGTGGACCTTTGGACTGATTTTAAGTCGACCTATGAATGTGCTTTTTTTTTTTTAACAAGGGAAACTAAAACATGAAAAAACTAACACAAAGGCACATTGCCGAATACTCCGGCGCGCAGGCCGTGAGGGTGGTGCATCCCAGTCGCTTCATGAAGTAAGGCTTCGCGAAGACACGACGGCGGATCCTATAAGTACTGAGGCCCTGGCCGGGAGACAACCGCTAAGGAGGTTAGAAGATCGGCACACCGGTTACCCTTGCGATGGATATGTTGAAAACTGACCTCCCACGGGCGATGGAACAACTCTCAGATACCTGTCAACAAAGGAGAGACGTCAGTCAGACTATCAGTGGAAGGGGAGAGGATATTGATTACCTCCAGCGAGTCCACTTCGAAAATCACGTGACGATAGCCACTATCCCACGCCAGACTGAGCCCAATGTGGACCCTCCATAATTCTGCCTCAAGGAGCATATCCCTACCAATATGTTGAAGAAAGCCAGCGTCTTCAACCATCCTGAAAGTCAACACTACAGCCTAGATGAATTAACCATCCATCAGCTACTAACTTCACTTGGGAGTACAATACTAATGTTTCTTCATGAGCTTTAGCATAGCAACCACCGCCTTGAACCATCCTGAAAGTCAACACTACAGCCTAGGATGAATTAACCAACCATCAGCTAGCGATTACTATACTAATGTTTCTTCATGTATCGGACCAAGACACAGGCGCTCTCTTCCCATGTAAGTAGCAAATTAAATTATGTTTTCGTGAACGAAAGAGGCTAAGACTATATGAGGTGGACGGTTGTCTCTACATACGATTTGCTATGATATCACTTCGTTTCACGGACATGAATAATCAGGAAAATAGAACGTTGAAGATTGAATCGAATTTTGTGACGTCTCGGCCTCGGTTCCCGCTTTAATCTGGTTAAATTAATCAAATGAATAGGGGTTTACTACAAGGATTATAATTACTATATAAAAGACACAAGTTGTAGGAAAATCATGTTTATATTCAATGCTTTGACTTTCTTGTATTTCCATTTGCCAAGTTCACATGTTCTCCCGTTGTCCACGCATAAATTGAGATGTGCAAGACAAGGACAAACCGGAAGCCACTTTTCCTGCGTCTACTCTAGTCTTCTTCACATTTATTTTTCCTTCCAAAATTTTATATGTACATTTGATTTTACTTGTAAACTGAAAGTCATCATTGCACCGAGTCTTTAACTTTCTTCAGATCTAAACATATATATACAAATATACTTCAAATCTTTAATGGAACTGCTACTTGGACCGTTCTCTGCATACCAAGAACAACATAATTAATTGATTAAAAAGCTTGACAACTACGAAGGTGATGCTATATTGGCAACTTTTGAATCAGAATAGATGCGAATTATACCCATCTATTCAATAAGAATTCTTCCATCTTATACCAAGTCTTATTTCTTTTCATTGAAAAACAGAATATTATTACTCTGCGCCTCCATCTAAATTTGGAACCAAAACTCTTATCGAACCTTTTGACTCTGTGCATCCATCTAAATTTGGAACCAAAACTCTTATCGAACCTTTGATTGAGTGGAATTCAAATTTTGGCAGAGACATTTAGAAGATAGGATGTGAAAATTTGGCTTAATAAGTTGTAAAGAATGCTAAAATGGTATTCGCACAACTCGAGTTCTGGTTAACATCTGGAGTCGCGGTGCAAAACTCGCATCAAATTCCATTTGATATCACAATGAATATGTGTTTTTAGGTCTTAAAAGTGCAGAATGATACAGTAAACAAGAAACAAAAATAAGTGAAAGAGAATACAAGTCAATCTTCTGTTCCTTACAAACTTTAGTATGCCTACTATAGAGAGCAACTTGCGTGTTAGTTAATGAGAAGAAAGAATTCGAAGCAACAATTTCAGCTCACAAGAAGACGCAGAAATGGCGAAGCTCCTGATTAATGGAAATCCACCTTAACAAGCTTGCAACTTGGTCAAAACTAAACCGTATTGACTTATGGGTCGCTGGAGATGTTATACCGGCAAAGAGGGCAAGAGTTACGATGACAGAGCCAAGAAAAGATGCAAGCTGCATGGTAGACGTGGCCACATGGTGAACGTCTACCCATGTTTTCCGGTTGGAAAGTCTCCAGACAAACCGTACAGACGTCATCAGTGGAAGCTCTTGGCATATTGGAGACCAAAGAATTTGACACCGTGACTTGATGCCCGAAATTTGCAGGTAAAGTTAGAGCGTCGTCGAGGTCAAAGCTAGCGCCGATGAGACAGCTCGAAAGAGCGTGACTTTGTGAAGAGATAGCCATGTAGCACGCCGTGTGGGTAATGAAGAAAGCAAAACTGAGAAAAAAAGATAAGAGAGCAGTATGGGGTGTACAAGTTAAAACGAATCTTTTATAGAACTTCTTGGTTGACTTTCTTATTCAAACAAAATAAGATAGCAAACCAGTTGGACCATGTTTTTTTATAAACAACTATTGTTATAAAAAGGAAAGAAAACATTAAAAAGTGTATGAGATCCAACAAATGTCTAACTCTAATATAGTTGTGATTAATGTTGTGCGTTTGTAAAGACATTATTGCTGCAATTGTAATTGCGTAATGCAATTTGAAACGTCCGATGACGATAGTGCCCAAATTGAAGAGCAACACCGAGGCCGAGGAGTCTTTTTTTCTGGGGGGCAAAGGGCCACCTGGTTTCGTTAGATGATCAAATCTTGTTTTCCGGGGGGGCAGCTGGTTTCCAGTGTTTAGGTCAAAGATTCAACATCTAGTTCTAAGGTTGTCCCTGTTTTACATATTGTCATGGTTATCACCGAAGCCAAATTTACCGTTTAATTGCTGCCTTGTGCCCCTGATGTTTGGGTTTTTTTTATTTGGCATGGTCTGGTCGGCCCACCATTTGGCTATGCTACTACTGCCCCACCTCCCCCTTTTTCTTGTATTTTTCTCTTCTGTAAATGTATAACTTTGACAAATCAATTGTTGAAAAGTGAATGAAGGACCCATAGTTAAACACTTGTGTTAATCAAACAACTGAGTCCACGTGATTTAGTTACTTGCTAACATAACTATTAGTGAATTAGTTAATGCCATCTTGGTTTTTAATGGATCTTCTGTTTCAATAATTATATCTTAAGCATGAAGTGAAATTAGCAATTACATATTCAAAAGATTAATAGTTGTTCAAGTCTTAAGTCAAAGTCTGAGGCTCATTCATTTCCTAACCGCCGTATCAATACCAAAATTTATTCCCTATATTCTAAGTCATACCAATTATGTTAGTTGAACATTATATTAATAGTGCAAACAGTTGTGTAGGAGATTCAATTCTTTTTATTCAACCAGGTTCTTCCCTTTTGAGGAAACGTTAATCAAAAGCAATAGTCATCTTAAAGAGTTTGAAAGTATACTAATACAAATATGCAAAATAAACGATACTATAACTTCAAATAGGCACTTGTTACATAAGTAAAACTTTCTTATAGATAAACTGGAACTTGAGGAATCAAATCTTATATATAAAAGAAGTTATTAGTGTTTTTCTTTTCTATCTTTTTGTGTGTTAATTTTCTTTGTTTTTGAGGTTTGAAGTTATACTTAATTGAAATTAATCTTCTTTTATGTCAAGGTATATTTTGTAATCAAATAGAAAGAACTGCAAATATTTTGGGACAAAAAGAGCTGGATCAGGCATTGAACCTAATTAGACATGGCCTCATACAATGACATCTATGTGACAGTCAGTAGCAGAACATTTTAGAGATTTTGTTTTGAGCTTTAGCCTTATATTTGAAGGTTACAAAGTCTGTGAGATTGGGTCCCTATTTGAAAACATAAAAACGTGACCTGGTTTAAGAAAAGAGGCAGCTACTCAAGCAAGGAAAAGAGGGGGAAAAAAAAACAGAACCAAGGAGGGTGATGGCTCAAGCAATGAAAGGAAGAGAGCAGAACACGTCCATAGAAGAGAATAACACCCAGGAATAAAGGAGAAAAATCACGCAACAAGAACGACGACTAGACAGGAAACAAAGAAGAAAATCAAGAACACCTCAAGCATGGACAGTCCCAAATAGTTAGGAAAAATTGTGATGTTGGGTAACTAAACTCTTATTTCTTGATTTATAGCATCCTAGTTATTGAATTCTGAATGTTGTAAGACTTTCGTTCTTTATTTGAATCGATTTATTAGTCAAGTATTAATTATTTTTTAGGTTATTATTTGATTGATTGATGTTATAGCGTGCAACTAGTTTGTGATTTTATCCAATCAATTGTTAGATTAAACAGGCTGATGTTCAATTCTTTTAATCAAAAGTAGCAACTAAAATTTTTGTCTACTACGTTAGGGACATGATTCTAGAAAAAATAGTTGTCTAGGCTAAATATACATCTTATGTATATTGTCTAGTTCATCGATTTTCTTGATTCGTAAAGCTATTAATTAACTAAATTTGAGATCATATCCAGGTTATTGATTAATAAGGGTTAATTCGAATACATATTTTGGTTAACTAAACATAAGATAAATAGGTTAAGAAATTTACCACAACAAATGCTTAACTGAATAATTGATTATTTTTAGTGACGATGATCAACGCAAGTTCAATAATGAAGGAGATCAGAAACTAAGATTTATTCCTATTGATTATTAAATTCTCACTATTTTGCTATTAGTTATTTTTCAATTTCATATTCTAATTAAATTCTATTTAATTCACAATTTAAACCCTCCCTTTTATTATGTAACTACTAACGTCTGAATTCCTCGTGATAACGATCCCTACTTTCCACTACTATATTAATTTGTTTTGTACGAGGTTGGTTTCTTTTTATATTTGATTGTAAGCGACAACATTCACCAAAATTTGGCATCATTTTCTGGAAATTTTTTACGGTTTATGTACGTTACACGTTTGAATCAATATGAAAATTTACAGTACAATCCTAAAATTGAGAAAACAATAAAGGCATTAAGAAAGTAGACGAAAGAAAGGCAACAATTACTAAGAGAAGAACAATAGAGAGAAAGGAACATGGCTGCAAATCACACTTTGAACTGGCTGCTCCAGCTAAGGTCCAATAGCCTCACTGCATTAATTTTCCGAATTTGGATGATAATAACACTTTTGAATTGAAGTCAGGACTGATTCACTTGTTACCCATTTTTCAAGGCACATTCGGAGAAGATCCTTATAAGCACTTAAAGGAGTTTGATGCTGCTTGCATAGGAATGAAGCTTACTAATGTCACTAAAGGGCAGATAAAACTGAGAGCTTTTTCCTTTTTTTTGAAGGATGTTTCCAAATATTGGTTATATATTTTTTACCTATTAGAAGTAGTACAACATAGGCAGAGATGAAGAAGCTATTTCTAAAGAAGTTTTTCCTAGCTTTCAGGGCCGTCAATATCAGCACAAAAATCTGTGGCATCCGACAAAACACTAGGGAGTCATTATATGAATATTAGGAGAGATTTAAGAAGCTGCGTGCAGGCTGCCCCCATCATGAAATTAACGATCAACTATTGATTCAATATTTTTATAAGGGTCTTTTACCAACTAAAAAAAGTATGATAAATGTTGCAACTTTTACACCTATTTTCAAGTGGATGAGATCGGTCGAGTGGTTTCAGTTGCATGTGTTTATGGATTGAATGATATTTAGGCTAGGGAAATGGTTGAATTTGCCATAAGGATTTGTTGTTCTGTTCAGATTGGATATTTCATAGAGAGGTGTTTTCCTAGATCTTCATTCGTAGAATGAGTAAAGCCAGAAGTCAGGGTTGTGTGGTAACAAAATGCCATCAATCAAAGGCTTTTTCTTTAGCGGATCAGGGAAAATCATCTCGTCTAGTAAGTCATTTTTTCGTTGCTGGTCATTAATCTCTGGTATCGATTCCCGGCTATATCCAATCTTGGTTGGCCTTTCATCCCTAGCCAAAAGTCATCCCCATATTTTGCCACATACGTGGGTTCGGTCCTCTAAGACCTATTAAAGCTTTCTTCAACCTGCTCATAGCTAGATCGATCAGTTTCCTCTTATTTGGGAGGCATGTACCTCATCCCGATCACAAAGAGAGGTTCACCAGGATGGGGGGTACTGATTTCAGGATACCCCGACTTAGGATGTATGTCCCGATATGCTGCAGCCATTCCCAGGTAGTAAGCATTCCCAAGTAGTAAGCTTCGGCAGGCAATGAAATTTCGTAAGAGAGAGGACAATGCGCATCCCCAGAGGAGCTCTAGTCGATAAAACACTAGCAGTTGCATGGGATTTTATTTCAATTATGGCTTCTAACTCTCAAAATTTTGGAGCTCAGAATGATTATGGTTCAAGACATGCTAATGAGATGGGAGTTTAGTAGTTGGGAAGAAGATTATATTATTTGACTTTTTTGGTGCGTCAACCTATGGTATTTATGAAAGAAGAAGTTAAGACTTGTGGCATTTGTTGTATAGTTGGCCATCCTAAAGATATATGTCTCACTCTACAAGAAGACCAAGTTAAAGAAGCCAAAGCAATGGGTGGTTATTTAGGACAACCTCAAAGGAAGTATGAACCGTTTTCAAATACATATAATCTAGGTTGGCGAGATCATCCTAACCTCCTTTGTGGAAACAATCAGGGACAGCAAGTAAGTTCTAAATTTCAGCCATATAAACAACCTTATGTGCCTAGACAACAACAAATGGGACAAAGTTCTGGTGAAAATAATACCTTGGAGGACATATTCAAGACATTGGCCATGAATAATGTGAACTTTTAACATAATACCCTGAAATTTCAGCAAGATATACAAGCTAGCATACAGAATCCTAAGACTCAAATGAGCCAAATGGCGATTTCCATCAATAAGTTGGAGGCACAAAATTCAGGAAAGCTCTCCTCTCAACTTGAGTTGAATCCAAAGAAGAGTGCTTGTGCTATCATACCTGAAAGTGGCAAAGAGTTAAAGGAACCTACCCTAAAGATTTCTACATGAGAGGTTGAAGAAGAAGTAAAGCAAGAAGCTCCAAAGCTGTCACAAGAGAAAAAGGAGGGTAATTCTTACATTATCACGCCTAAGTTCAGTGTATAACCTCTTTTTATTAGTTGTTTTGCCAAGAAAAAGGAGGAGCAAGAGAAAGAAATTTTGGAAACTTTTTGCAAGGTACAGGTCA
>JANVCQ010000231.1:11540407-11551392 GCA_025531925.1 Erythroxylum plowmanianum
GCCTAGCCTATTAATTCACTCATCCGGTGGATATAGGTTCCAGTTCCAGTAAACAAAAGCATAAAAATATCATATGTCACCTATAAAGTGAACATACAGCACATAGAAAACACATAGGCTAAGCCTATAACTCAACGTATACTAGTTAGGAACCATATAGGCCTAGCCTATTAATTCACTCATCCGGTGGATATAGGTTCCAGTTCCAGTAAACAAAAGCATAAAAATATCATATGTATAAATCAAATCTCGTTAACAAACAAATATCAAGATAAGCCAAAATAATCATGTGTGACACCACTAGTTGACCAAACTAATATGAACACCCACCGATCCTCGGTGTTGGCTCGACTTTCATCCCTGGTGAGTCTGGACTATAGTCGACAAGAGCATCATGACCCTAGGTGATGACCTCATCGGTGTCCAGATCCTAGGTGTGGAGTCACCCATAAGTCCGATAGAAAGGTGTCGATATGGAGACTCAACTTTCATGTACTAGTGTTAAGGGTACAGGGGTCGCTTAATCAGTTGTGCCTAGCACATGATTGGCCAATCGTTTCCTCACTAATCACAAAACAAATCATATACAATTATTAAGTATAAAAATCAAGTAAGATACCATGACTTTATTTATCAATCAACCGAAAAAATCAAACCGTGCCATGGCTCTAAGCCAAAAGACAAATACACGTAGCATACATGACTCGATTATGCATATGTAAACTTCAAAACATTATTTCATATGTAAACTTCAAAACATTATTTCATACAATAAAAGTTATCCTTTGCACTCCAAGTGCAAAACATTATTCAAAACAATGTCATTTATTAAATACCTAAGCATATCAACATCCATTTAAAATTCAATTCTACCATACGTTGCCTAGGCTCAAAATTCACATACAAGTCATCATGCTTGTCTTAGGATGTTCTAATCCTATTTAAGAAATATGATGTTGGGCACTGCTTGTATCCGAAACCCAACTCTTGCAAAAAACCCTAAGTATCATCACCTTTTTTTTGAAATCCATCTCTTCAAAATACCGAAATACTTAACTTGAGCGTGCATACTACCTTGTAGGATTAATCCCATGAACCCTTAATAGACATCATTCCATAAAGGTGGCGTGCCCACAAAAGTTCAACATCAGAAACCAACTCATCTATTGAGACACAGGAGTCAATATAAAAATACCCAATCGAAACTTCAATCTATCATTTCATTACTCCAGCAACAGAGTTTGAAAACTTTATTTACAAATCAAAAGCCACACCATTGGCTTAATACAAAAATTACAAAATAGCAAATGAAGCAATTCCCTTAGGCTCTCGATCACTTGACCTCTTAGCTATCACCTGAGGATGGGGACAGGAAGGGGGTGAGCTTGAAAGCTCGTGGGTAACAGTTTATAACAAAAGATAAGCAAAAACCTTGGAAACATTTTACTTGTTTCAGAAAATATCTGATTGAATCGCAAAATACTTGTTTTTCAAAATGTTTGTCATGAATTCAAATTCACAAGTCACACAACATGAATGCATCAAACGTGATCAAACATATCATAAGCACATAAGCACATCAGAATAGTTTGGGTGGATCCAAACAGAACGTACTACACATTTTCCATAAGAGTCCTGTGTAGCAGTGAACAGAATGTACTATCGCAATCCCATTTAATGGTCTTGCGTACCCGTGAACTTATGGGAGTCCATGAAGGAGCTTCATGCCACTAGCAGGCAGGCGGGAGAAGCCTTTAACTTGGTCAATGTGCACGTGACTTGACTTAGGAGACCACCACAAACCCACATAACACATATTTCTTAACTTGTCAACTTGTTGCCCAAAATGGCACATTTTTTAATCTTGATTTTTCATAAACATGAGATATATGTATATCTTGAAAACATAATTTCAGAAACATGCATCTTTTTCAAGGATATCACTTTCAAAGTCTTTTCATAAATCATCAACACAATTCATGTAGCTAACATGTAACAATTTCTCATTTCATTCAGGAAGCAATAATGCAACACTTATGATGCAATTTAAAATCATTAAACTTTCTTGATTTGAAGAACACATTTAGTGGCTTATTGATTCTATTATAAACATGTACCCACCTTGATTTCCTTGCTTATAAACTTGACTTGCTCAAAAAACTTCTTTTCTTGTTCCTTTTGCCTCTCTTGATCCCTTTAAACAATAACAAAAAAAATTCCACTCAATAGGGTTTTCAATTGAAAATCCCCCAAAGCATAAACACTAACATGGGTTCTAAAATACTTAAACCCAAACATTTTCTAAACTCAAAGAACTAAAATCCTTCCAAAATCTAAAAGTTTCAAACTGATCTTACCTTCATTCTTCAACGAATGAAGGAATCTTTAGCTCAAAAGAAAGCTCTTCTCTTCCTCTACCTTTTTCTCTTCTTGAACAACCGAAAAATCGCTCTTGAAGGCTAAGGAAATTAAAACCCTAGCTTGTTTTCTCTTCTTTCTCTTTTTCATTCTTTTTCATGTTTTCTCTCTCTTATCTCTTTTCCCATCCACACATTTTGCTTCTCCAGAAACTTCTCATTCACGCTTTCTCCTTCTCTTAAATATAAGTCCATATTTTGGTCTTGTCCCTTTTTGCCCTTAATGAGTCCAAAAAGTCCATTTTATCATTCCTTATAGACTTATGTTCTTTTCAAACTTAAGTGTGTTGCCAAAAATAACCTTGAACATTTTGACATAATACTTTCTTTTAGAAAAATGTCCTCCACTATCTTAAGTTTCTAATGCCTCCAAAATCATTTGATTTTGTTCAGTGATTCAAAAGATATACTTCAACTATTTTTGGACTACTCTTGTCCATAATAATATACTATGCACAACTTCCATCTGAAATTTAAACATCATAGAGACTGAATTAGATTATACTTTCTTCATACCATTTGTAGCTCCATGTCTCTAGTTTACCAAAAATAAGAAATCATCTCATTTGGATCAATAGAGCTCCAGAAATCATCAAAATACTGAGGTATGTTTGGTGGAATAACACCAGTTCATATTACTTAAGAGCACACTCACTGTACCTGTCCTACCTTTTCCACGCAATATTTCTCAATTCATTTAAGATGGCTATGATTCTTGTTGTAGAAGTAGAGCAATGTATTACGAGTCCAATGGCTTGAGAATCAGGTCATTCGGGTGTCTATAGAAGAAGTTATGGCCAAAAGAATCAAACATGTTTATGACCTCAATCAAAATGAATCTATTTCGGGAAAAATAGACATAACGTTCTGTAAAAAATTCTGAATGAGGTTTTCTTTAGATGGTTCAAAAGAGGACTTCAAGCTCTACAACTCTCATAAAGACCTTGAAGACAAATTCTATCGTCTAAAGGGTAGAAAATGGAACAGATTATATGACATCATTTTAAGACAAATGTGACGTCATCAAATGATACAAGGTTGGGAAAATTGCCATAACTTTCCCTAAAAATATCGGATTAAGGTGTTATTTAGATGGTTGGAAAGAAGACTTCAACATAAACAACTATCATGAAGACCTCAAAGATAAGTTTTTCATCTGAGGGGTAAAAAATAGAACAGAAGATATGACATTATTTTAAGATGAATGTGAAATCATCAGATGATATAAGGTTGGGAAAATTGCCATAACTTTCCCTACAGATATCGGATTAAGATATTCTTTAGATGGCTGGAAAGAAGACTTTAAGAGCTAAAATATTATGAAGACTTGAGGACAAATTCTTTCATCTGAGGGTTCAAAAATAGAATAGACAATATGACATCATTTTAAGACGAATGTGACGTCATTATATGATACAAGGTTGGGAAAATTGCCATAACTTTCCCTACAGATATCGGATTAAGGTGTTCTTTAGATGGTTAGAAAGAAGACTTTAAGAGATACAACTCTTATGAAGACTCAAAGACAAATTCTTTCATTTGAGGGTCAAAAATAGAACAAACAATATGACATCATTTTAAGACGAATGTGACATCATCAGATGATACAAGGTTGGGAAAATTGCCATAACTTTCCCTCTAGATATCAGATTAAGATGTTCTTTAGATGATCTGAAAGAGAACTTCAAGATCTACAACTTTTATGAAGACCTTAAAGACAAATTCTATTGTCTGAATGGTAGAAAATGGAACAAAAGATATAAGATGAACAGTGCACAAAACTAAGACGATAGCATGAACAATACCTAAGACGACAGTTTCTTCCTTCTTTCATTTGCATCGTCTTACTTTTATCATCTTACTTTTGTCTCCAGAACGTCTCCAGTTCTAAAGATCATAACTTTCAACTCTGGTGTCCAAAAATTCCATACTATATACCGTTAGAAAGATAAAAGAAAATCCTACAACTTTCTAGAAGACACATTTGTCTAAATCAGCCTAGATTAACTTATAATTTCTCATGAATTCAGAATATGAATTTTTTTTCATTCCTCCACCAATGTACTACACCCCGTTCTCAACTTCATGACAACTTTTGAGATTCTTGGCGATAGAATTGAAATCTGATTTCTTCATAAGAAATGTAGCCATATATTTCTAGTTTAATCTAAATCAAGAATCATCTTGTTTTGACAACTAGAGAAAACATTATGGCTAACAAACTGAAGCACACTCAGTGAATGTTTTCCAAATCACTGCCAATTTTGTTTCTAAATCTTTCCTTAACATAACTCATATCAAGATCATCTTTACTAATTCATTTATTCATCATTCTCAACTCCATTTCAAATTAACATTATCCATAATGAAAATTAAATCCATGAATAATCATGAACACGAATAACAGAACATACATATGTGTACATATCCTTCATCAACTTGCTACATATATTCATCTTCAGTTTTGCTTTCATTTCACTTCTAACTTTCACCTTAATTCTTCCTATTTCAAAATCTCTTATCCACCAAAACACCATAGCAAATTATGAATCTATCCACTTTTCTCATTCCTTACTTTACTCTTGTCTATAAATTCTTGGTTCAAGAACTTTCATTCATTAGTTCTTTACTCATGACTAATCACCATAATTTCCCACTCAACAACTCTAATCTTTCACGAAAAGTTCGGGGTCCAACATATGGTTTCCCCAAATCACCTCAAAGAGGGTGTACACTCTCTTAACTTCAACAATCCTTGGTACGAGCTTCTTGATTCACAGGTCCTGAGCCTTTATACATAAAAAGACATACGATGAAAATACTATTTAAACATAAATTTTATATTTATACACCATTGCATTAGCTTCTCTTTTGCATTTTTTAAGGCATTTAATGCCTTTAATCCAATACTTACTTATTTTATAACATAATTAAGCACATCTTTATCCAAGCATATAAGGCCATTATTCATCAATCTAGGCAACATTTCAAGTTTTCTCTAAGTAAACATGGAAACGTTTTCCAATGTATACCATTATAAAACCTTAAAACCTAAGCCAAGTTCACTTAGGCATTTTAACAAACACCTAATGTGCATGACTTTCAAGTCACATTTTCAAGACTTTATCATAGCAATTCATGCTCCTATCTTGTTATCTAGTAAACACTTCCAATCAATGACACATTCCATCACTCCATTTAATCCAATTCCCTTCATTTAAGCTACATTTATCAATTATACAACTCATTACCTTAATCCACTTCTTCTCCCACCATTTCGGCCCAACCTTAACCAACATGCATATTCTTCATTCTTCATCATCAATTCACATTATTCATGTATAATTAACACCATAGAATTCATTTAAATCATCAATTCCAAAAGTTATTCAAAAATTCATAAACTTTTACCAAAAAGTGACAATTTTGATTTTGGCATTAAAGAACCATCTCCATGACACATTTCATTCATCTAAACCATGTTTCATGCATATTCTAGTGTGGAGAATAGCATATCTTAACACCAAACTCAAAATCATAATGTAGAGAGATGGGACAAAATTTTCCTATTCTTTCCTTTAGTGATATCTTCAAATCCTTTGAGAATTTCTCAAATGTAATGATAGATTTGAGTTCCTTGACCCAAAATTAGCTTAGAACACCCTAGTTTGAGTTAAAAATCAAAAAGAAGGGTGAATTTTGGGTGATGGCTGAAACTTGGTTTTCTCTTCCTCTCTTCTCCTTCTTTCTCCTCTCTTTTAATTAAAAGAACGTGTTTTAAGTCTTTAACAAAGGGGGTGCACGGTCATAAAGGAGAAGGGTCTAGAATTTTGACCTTCTTTGACCAAAATATGGTAAAATTATCTTTTTACCCTTAGGTTATGTGAAATTACCATTATACCCTCCAAACTTTTCATAAATTTGCAATTAAGCCCAAATTTTGAAAATGACCAAAATTTTTATTTTCATTTTGGTCCTCGAACTTTTAGAAATTATAATTAAGTCCCTTAACTTTATAAAATTACATATTGGTCCTCCATGAATTGAAAAATTAAATTAAATCCATTTGACTTTTAACAAATTTTCAAATTAGCCCTTATGTACATCAACTTTTCCAATTAAGCTTTCTAAGTATCCAATAAGTCTATAAATCATATCTCCTTTAAGGCATTAGAACACATTTGATTTAACCACCATGGTCATATCCATCCAATGGACTCGGTTTTATGCACTTAAAAGCTTATATGTCTGAAATCTCTAAGATTTCACATACCGATGAACTCTAGGTTCATGTAAGGGCATATAATATTATAAATCATTAACATATATATACCCAAAGGACTTAAATATATCTTTGAACTCATATGCAATCCATATATATATCAATATACACTAGGATCTCCAAATACAAAACAACACCAAAGGGCTCAGAAAGTCCAACGTTACAAACATACTTCAATATATTATCTATATACCGAAATGCACATTTATAAGCCAAATATTGATATTCAAAGCTCATCAGTACAAATTATTGATGATGTCATGTTGCATCTCTTATTTATGACTGTTAAATTTCCTTTTCATGTTAAGCCTATACATTTCCTGAGGATGTGGATAACGGGAGATGTGGATATCCAAACATATCAAACTGTGGATACTCGAAGGCATCGAACTATAGATACCCGAAGGTGTCAAACAGTGGATACCTGAAGGTATCAAGCTGTAGAGACACTAATGGTGTCAAATTGTAGCAACTGCACTGTAACCCTATAGGCGTGCCTATTTATCCATCACCAAGACAATAAAGCAGGCACTGTAACATTTTCCTTTAATCATTTACCACTTTCATGATTAATATATTGACAAGTCATATGATATTCATTTGAAATCATAAATTTTTTTAAGTTTATACATGCAAGTCATAAATTATCACCATTAGAATGGTATCAAAATCATACTTGTATAATCATACCATACACATATGAACGATAAATATGCATACAAATCATTTATGTACATGTAAATTTTCTTTAGTATGCATTATGCTCAATCTTAAATTCCAATGTTAAATCACCCAATTCATATAAGGTAAGTCCTATTTCATTTATTTCTAGGTTTTGAACATTCAAAAAGGTTCGTATATGGTTTGATAAAAAATGGAAATGAAAACAAACTCAAAATAGTGTAATTTCCTTCCCATCATGTCCCCTGCCCATAATTCATACATCTATTTGTTATGAAATTTTCATATAGAAAAAAATAGAATTAGCTTTTTAGGTCTTATAAAAATTTATTGCTCTATGTCTTTAGTTTCTAAATCACTAAAAATCAATCCATTTGGATTTCTAATTTATGATATATAGACCAAATATCATAAGCTGCTCCAAAACAGGGGCAACATTGGGTCACCATTTTTATCTCAATTTTTGATGTCATAAAGCCATAATTAAGTCATAGTCTCTTCTATAGATTTCTATTTCTATGTCGTATTTTTCATATGCAACTAAAATCACCCAATTTATAGGCCTATAGGTTGAGTTATGACCTAAACAATGTGACTGGTTCAACAATAGACAGAATTCCACTACACGATACTCTCTTGTCATATTCAACAAATTCCATGCAAGATAACACCAAAATAATACCAAAGCATCATCCCAGCAACCATTACACATACAAATGTATCTTTTATCCTTTCAAAAATACACACAAAAGAAAAATTAGAATAAGTGTAGTCCCAAACCTTAAAATTGGAAAAGTAGTTCTTCTAATGCCTTTCCTTCCCTTCCTCTTTTTCTTTGCTTGACTCACCAACTAGAAGCACCATAAATACACATACCAATCCCACTTCCAACCTTATAATTTTAGTTCTTCATAAGCAAAGCAAGAAAAGGTAAAGGTGAAGAGAAAATCCCTAACTTTTACCTTGATTTCTTACATTAAAAATGATGGGATGAAGGAGATGGAATGGAGAGGAGATAAGAAGAAAAAATTATGGAGTTAAAACACTCCAGACATGTCTATCTCCCCACTCTTCTACTCTCCACTTCAAGAAGTTTCTAGTCTTATACACATGTTTCAATCCCATTGGTCCATATGTTGATTTTTGGCAAAATTGCACATTTGGTCCTTCTTCCTTTAATTCCCACATTGGCAGATAAAGTCATCAATTGATTTCATTCTAGTCCATAACTCATATATAATTATTCATGTCCATGCCTAAATGAGGAAATTGCCAATTTACCCTGTCTTTCAAATTAATTGCACGTCCCTTACTATGCTTAAATACATTTAATTCTTTATGTTCATTTCTTGATACACCCTAAACATACTATAATGCTTTTAGGGTATACATTGGGGCCTTACAATTAACTTGTTTTTCAATTTCAAAATTTCGAAAATATGCATTAATGGGTTCAATTCCTTCTTTAAGAATGATGTGGAGATAAACTTCTCTTATAAAGGGTGCTAATTTGGCTTTTGTAAAAGGTCTTCAAATTTATTTAATAGTTGCTGTATTTTATGATGGACCTCTAATGTTTTGAACACGACTCTAGTATAAAGACAAATAGCTATTAAGGAGCTCCCATGTTGCACATTCTTAAATGTAGTCTTCATTGAGGGATTATCAATTAATTGTAACTCAATTCCATGCCACTTGTGAGTTTGGTTGCTTCATTAAAATTCCATTATCAATTGTTTCTAGCTACATGTTGGATCCTAAATTTTTTTATTTATTTCCTTACTTATTTATGTTTGTTTATTGGTTTAATTTTTTTAATTCTTATAATTAAGTCATTAATTAGAATTTAAGGGAAGGATTAGAAATTGGAATTAGAAGGAAGTGTTAGAATTAAGTTAGCTTAAGTAGTTAGTAGGCTTGTGTTAAATGAAGAAGGGGCAAAATTGGAAAGGCCATGTAAGTGGGGGGTATAATTGGAAGAAAAGGAGTAACAAAAGGGATTAAATTAATGAAGAGAAGAGGAGAGTGTCATGAGCAGCCAAAGAGGAGAAGAAAAGAAGAAAAAAACGTGAGGGAGAAGAGAAGAGAAGAAAAATCGAAGAAGCTAGGGAAGAAGGAAGGAAAATTCGTGGGAAGAAGAAGAAATCAAGTTTTTAAGGTAAGTTCATCCTCTTCTTCTTGCTTTAGTAGAAAGAAATGGGTTGTTGATCAGCTCTCGTTTGATCTTAAGATTAATCCCTTGGAAATCGAATAAAAAATTTTATTCCAAGGATTGCAATATAGGATGTAACCTCATGTCGTCTCACTTAATTGGAACCTAGCAAAAAAAGTCTAAGCTAGCCTAATTGTCAATAATGCAAACTAAGTTGATAAAAGGGGGGGGGGGGAGAGTGTGGTTTGGATCATTAGTAAAAATTAAGAAAATTGAACTAAATGAAAGAAAACTGTATAAGAATGTATTTTTGGATTTTTGGGAAAATGGAAAGTGAAAACTCAAACAATAATCAAATATGATAAAATCCTCTGGAAAACAAGCTTTGGCTATCATGGTTCAAACAAATCTTTCAGGAGTGAGATTCACTAAGTTTTCGAATAATAAACCTTAAAGAACTCTTTAAGTCCAAGATTTTAATCAATGAACTCCATTTCTTAAAACCTTATTAAATGCATCTTAGTGTGTGAAATGGACAGGTTAATGCAAGTGGTCAAATTGGATCAAGTATAATCTCAATATCAAACACAACTAGGCATATAAAAGAGGATTAACACAATCACCAAAAAGACATATATGAAACTTCATATATTAAGCATCAAAGTTCTACATATAAGCAAATCCATAACACAAGACATTGTTCAACACTTGATTAAACTCTAATCAACCTAATTTAACTACATGGCTGTAAACCCTAACTCATAAATTTACAACTATGCAGTTAAACTTGACAATGTAAAATAACTCCCCTTTGAAGCCCGGTGAACTCAAGCCATCGCTATATCTTCAAGAGGAAATGGTGGTTTAGCCGTGCATGACTTCGGAAATCCTCACAACCGCAAGAGCTCCGATGTCACCCATGGTAGCACTAGCGACAGACGGTGAGGTTGGCAATGCAAGTAGTCGGAGGTGATGGATGATGGTCGAGGGTGAGAGGAAGTGATCGTCTGGGTGTCGATCGAGGGTGTCTCTCCACTTGCTGCCGAATAAGTGTCTCTTATAACCTAATTTAGCATGATTTTAAATGATGGGTCACCGAGTCGAGTCGGAACAGTGAGAGAATTTTTCAATTTTAGTCCGGGTGCCCGACTGTTGGCCGCGGCGATGGGAGAGTTACGCCGCAACGTACAGTTTGATCATTCGCTGCGATGAGATAATTAATTTACGCCACGACGAGCTTTTCCTTCACAGTGTGCCACGGCGGGAGAGTTAATTTACATTGCGGCAAGCTTTTCTTCATGGTGCGCCTCGGCGACATCCTGGAGCTCACGTCCTCTTATTGACTCATTTGACTCCTTTTTCCTTGAGGCTCCTACAATCAAAAATAGCAATTTGCAGTATCAATTGTCCTTAGAAAAATTTGTAATGCAATTAATGTCAATTTGTAACAATT
>JANVCQ010000231.1:11564987-11577370 GCA_025531925.1 Erythroxylum plowmanianum
GTTAATAGAGGCTTTATTGGTCATCGGTTTGATCGGTTTAACCGATTCAACCTCCGATTCAACCGATATGACGTCATAATTATGTAATAATTATATTTAATTATATATAATATTAAAAATATTAAAAAATACAAAAATATACCAAAAAATAAAAATTTTATTGAATCAGTGGTCGAACTGGTCAGACCGGATCGGTCGGATGGATCAATTGACCGGTTTTGACCGGTTCTTACTGGTTCAATTAAAAACTGATTTTTAAGGATGAACCGGACTGAATAACCGACCGATCACCGATCAAACCGGTCGAATCGACAGGTCCGATCCTATTTTCAAAACAGATGGTCAAACATTTGATTTGTGGGTTCAGCGCTTTATAGACAACACTGCAGAGTAGAGAATCATTTCTACGCTCCCAATCATAGTTCACTGAATTCGGATTCATCGTAACGTCAACCAGCTTGGCTCCACCATATCGAAAAAGAACACGTGGCGATTCTGTTTCGAATGGAAAGAACTCAATTGATTTATACTATAAAGGATGCGTGTGTGACCGCCCAAATGTACCCTTACACTTGTCACCCTCTCATCGATATCTTCCTCCTGTTTTATCCCCACGCTCCCAACTTTCTCTTCCCTCCGTCTCCTGCACACACACTGCATGGAACCTTCAGAAGACGAGCAACTCCAACGCATCGACTCACTCCCCGGCGCGGATCTAGCGTCAAGTAGTTCAAACGCATCACCAATACTCACAACAGAAGATTCTCGAAGCACCTCAAGCTCCGGAGACATCTCCTCCACGAGTGGGGGCTCCGGGGAGATTCCTACAACAATTCTGACGGAGGCGACCGTGCTGATAGTTCCGAAAGATGTGGACTTACCGACGGAGGAGGAGTTACCAGTGGCTGTTACTGTGAGAGAGAAGTGTGTGGGTAGGAATAATAAAGGATTGAGTTGGGGAGTGAAATCGGTGATAGGGAGACGAAGAGAGATGGAGGATGCGGTTGCAGTTATCCCGGGGTTTATGTCCCGGAGTTGTGAAGACGTCGGTGGTTGTACGGCACGTGGTTCCAGAACTTCCGTTGAGGTCTCGCCTGTACATTTCTTTGGCGTCTACGATGGTCATGGCGGTTCTCAGGTATTGTACATTCTATATCACCAGAACAGCTACTGTAGTTCTCCAATATTTTAATGAATAAGGAAAATTAATTCAATTCAAGGAATAGTAATTATCTACAGAAAAGCGTTCTTGATCAGAATGCACAATCAACCTTTGGGAGCTATGAATCTATGATTATAATGTCTTCCCAGGAGACACGCGTTTAGCTTATAGTGGTACATATCCGTAAGATTTGTGGCTCTCGCTTTTACAGCAGCGACACGTGTCCTTTTTAATTATTACTTGCCAATCATTTTCAATTTATTAGAAATCATACAGCTAGTGTGAACCACCAGATCTAGCGCTATCTTCTTCGTTGGAAGTTAAAAAGAAAAAGAGTGAGATAACAGCCACGTGGTTGTTTCGAGCAGCGACCGTGGGTGGGTACTTGGTCTCTCTCATAACACTTGGCCTGGGACTAACAATGGTGTCCTCTCATGGTCGTAGTCATCTAACACAGGATCTCTAAAGGTGGTCGTGGTCATGCCATCTGTTCATCCAATAGTTTACTCTTTCCTTTCATTAGGTGAACCATCTCTATTCCTTGGGATTTCTTGGTCATCTCCTGTAAGCTACCATTTAACTAAACGGTCACCATTATTGACCAAACCTTTCTCCATTCTCAGGGTTCTTTTATATGTTTGTTGAAAAATATTGTGTGGACAATAGCATGTTTCGAGAGCTTATTAATATCACAGTTTGTGAAATATTATTATTTTTTGTTGTATATGTGTTTAAATATCCCTTTGGTGGAGAGGGAGGTGGTATGATTAGGAAGTAGTAAGGGACAAAAAGTAGTAGAAAATTACATTATGACGCTGACCAAAGAATTTCTGGATGGTAGTTGTTGAATAGTTTAGAAAGATAAGAAATATGGCAAGTGGATAATCTTTCCTTTTCAGTGAAATGGAAACAAAATTCCTTTAACAAACTTTGTAAGAGTGAAATTTTTGAATTAGGAATTAATACCCGTTGAATTTCACATGCATTGTCTAGTGTTTATTCTTGTGAAGAATCCAATAATATTAGATGAACCTGCTGAAAATTCCTTCATTCATCTTGTTATTTAAATTGTATATACATTCATCAATTCTTGTTTATATAGATATTTATGATTTAGCACTACAACAAATTTAATCTTTAGCTATGAAAAAAATCATAGCTAAAGATATAAAAATTGTCGCTAATAACGACGAATTTGTTTCATCACTAAAATGTCACCACGTTGAAAACTATAGACGATATTTCTATAATCGTTGCTAATTATTTTTGGCTACGCTTTATTTTTATAGCCAAAAATTATTAGCAACATTTTGAGAAATTATCGCTATAGGTTTGGCTATGCTTATTTTTCATAGCTCAAAACTATTAGATATATTTTCAGGTTCGTAGCTAAAATTTTTTATTTACATTTTTGGAAACATAGATAAACATATTTAGCTACATTTTTTGAAATGTGGTGAAAATTTTGTAGTTACGTTTCTAACGTAGCTAAATGTTTTAAACGGCGTTTTAAAAACCTGGCCAAATATTTTAACTTCTTTTAATGAAATATAACCAAATTTTTTTAGTTATGTTTTAAACAAAAATTATACCATTTTGGAATAAATTATTTGTTACATTTTTAATCTATATTATAGTACATAATGTATTGATAGATTTTTATTGTTAATTTATTAAAAAGAAAAATTGTATAAAAATAATTGATAATTTGAAGTATGGTATATAAAAATAAAATATCATTAAATTTTTTCCACATACAAGATTTTAACAACTTTAATAATTTCTATATACAAAATAATAAATACAAAGACTAGTTTACAAATTATAAATGCTAAAATTACAAAAAAAATTACTTGTCGAAGAACCTGTAATAATCTAAAATGCTTAGTTAAAATATTGTGATTTTTGAAACAATATTGCATAATTAAAGCAAACATCACATAACTTTATCATTCATGACATTATTACTTAACCATTGCATTTTTATCAATTTTGTAATTCAAGAAAAAATATTAAATTTAAATTATAAAATGAATGGGAATTTAAAAAAAAGTATAAAATATGTAATTAATATCATTTACTTTCATCTTCGTTACCATTATAATCTGGGCAAGTATTTTCAGAATAACTTATTATGTTTGGCTAACTTTTTCAAGTATGTTGTAATTCAATCTTAAATGTCTTGTTTGCTTCTTGAAGTTGTTGAATGAATGTTTTAACTGATAAGGTTTGCATATAAAGGATGTATTTCTGGTGTCCTACTAGATGAAACTCTTTCATATTAACATCTTATTTACAGTGGAACTTCAATGACTGAAAAGAGAGCATCTAATTCATAACAAGTTACTTGTATTCTTCTATTATTCGATGTTGTGGCTCAGTTGTTCGCCTTTGAGTTTGAAAGTGCACTGAGTATTACTGAGAACTAACCATCGTTCAGTATACTGTCATTGTGGATAATTCTTAGGTGGCTGAATTTTGTAAGGAAAGAATGCACCAGGTTATAGCAGAACAGTGGGTTAATGAAACAGTTGATCATGGCTACGAATGGCAGAGCATGTGGAAAGCTGCTCTTTCTAGTGGGTTTGAACGGCTTGACAACGAGCTCTCCACAGATGCAGTTGCTCCAGAGATGGTTGGATCAACGGCAGTCGTTGTGATTCTATCAGGTTGCCAAATTATTGCTTCCAATTGTGGCGATTCAAGGGCAGTACTTTGCCGGGGAGCTCAAACCATCCCTCTTACTATTGACCAAAAGGTCAAATTCAAATTCTCTTTATCATTTCTTACTCATCAATGATTATATATATATATATACTCACACACATACATATACCAATTTGTTTTTATTCTGGTTTTTATTTCTGTACTAGTTAATAATGTAAATGGCTTTGCTTTAAATAACGAAGTTTTAGTAGTCTGATGATAACTCCCTCGTCAAAGAAATTAATAAATGCTAGGAGGATTCTTCTATAACCGTGCTTGAGATGGAAAAGAAGAAACTTCATCAGTAAGGACATGTCCTGTTCCACACCACTTTATTCGTAGTAAGTAACCGTTTTCTTGTTTATCTTTTACAGCCGGATAGACCGGACGAACTAATGAGAATTGAAGGAGGAGGAGGGAAAGTCATAAACTGGAATGGCGCTAGGGTGTTCGGTGTTCTTGCCATGTCCAGAGCTATAGGTTTTCTTCTATCTCTATTTCATATATTAATCTCATATAATTAAGGAAACTATTTCGTGTTATCTTATCTTGTTCACATACATCGTACCGCTTTCACATTGCTTTATCAGAAGATGGTTTTGTTTATGGCAATAAAATTTGGCAAACTGAAACGAGGAAGGTTGATCATGGATTTTTTATTTTATTTTATGTAATCTTAATGCAATGTTTTAAAAAACGAACTGATTTGTCGATTTAATAATAAAAATTTTGAACCTATTAATTTTTTAATTTAACTTTTGAATTTTTATTTGATTTAGTTTATCGATTTAATAATAAAAATTTTGAACCGATTAATTTTTTAATTTAACTTTTGAATTTTTATTTGATTTAGTTTAATAATTTTTATTGTTAAAAATAATCAGTTATTAATTAATTTTCTAAACTAATAAATTTTTATAAATTAAAATAAATAAATAAATTTTTATTTAATTGTTTTTTAATTAAATTTGAAATTTTTTAATGAGTGAGTATAACCATTTATAATTATTTTCTAAATATTTATTTTTATTTAATTTTTAACTAGTTTTATATCTAATTAATCCAATTTTTTAAATTTTAAACCTGTTTTTTAAAACATTAGTTTAATGTGTTTGGACCAATCTGCGTATCTTGTTAGCTGCGCATTTCATATCTTAATTTGCTTCAAGTACTTTACGGTGTCTTGAATTTCCAAAATGTTTAATTTTTTAAGAATTATGCGCTTGGTTTTGTGAGAAATCTGCTCCATTTCCGTGGGATGTTTCTTTAGGAATTGGAAGAGTTCGCATGTAATTATTGTGGTGGGCGGCGTGTCTGCGGATTTAGCCGACCACGCAATAGTTTATATGTGGCTTAGTCTTAAATTCCTTTTTTCGGAACCTTTGACCGGTTTAATTTATCACACTCTTCAAGTTACAGTCCATGTACTGAGAAGAATTTTTTTTAATTATTTAGTAAAATAAAATTTTTTAAAAATTTAGTTCGAGAAAATTATTAAAATGTTAAATTTGAATGTTTCTTTCTTATTTAGTGATTTTAATAATACATCTAAAGAAGTATATATCATGATTCGAAAGGGATTCTAAAAGCCAAGTAGTATAGAAATCGTTTGGTTGATGTGTAATTAATTTCAGAAGCTTGCATTTGATCTATGATTCCGGTCATTGGACATCCTATGCACGTTTGCATTCCTGTACATTTGATCGCAACTATTAACAATTGCTGAATTAATATTTTCCTTGTTTTTGTGGTTTAGGGGATCGTTACCTGAGACCATGGATAATTCCAGTGCCGGAAGTGACCTTCATGGCGAGGACGGAGGAAGATGAATGCTTAATTTTAGCAAGTGATGGCCTTTGGGATGTTATGTCAAACGAAGAAGTTGGGGAGCTGGCTTGCCGCATATTGAGACGGTGGCGGAGATCATCAACAACCGATGATAAATTGCCAGCGCAAGCTGTAGCTGATTACCTTACAGAAATAGCATACGGTAGAAACAGTTCTGATAACATTTCTATCATTGTGGTTGATCTGAAATCCAGGAAGAAGCGGAAACACTTGAAGCAGTGAGGAAATTGTTGAATGCTTTATATCCATATATAACTTCTACAAGACGAGAGACTTGAGATGTGACAGGCAGGAATGATACTGCTAGATATATGTGTTCTTTTCTACAGATGAGAGGGGATGGATCGGATCTCATGTGACTCAGTAGGTATACTCGCATTTATTTTAGCTCTTGCACTTTTATCACTTGGTGTGAAGTGTGCTGACTGCCATGCCTGCAAGCGACTGCTGCTTCATGCCTGCCAATTCTTTTGGTCCTTGCATGAAAGCTAGATGCTTAGATCAATCCTTACTTTTAATTGGTTTGGTCAAGGAAAAAAAAAACCATGTAGTTGCTCTACGAAGTTGTTGATTGATGATTGCCACCATCTTTTTTTCCCCCCTTTGTTTAAACGAAATGTTTCGGTCCTACAAACACTACAGCAGAAGGGATTGTTGGCTACAAAATTTTTTGCTACAAATTATAAATCGTCGCGAATAGTAAGCTATTTGCAACGATTTACAAATTCATTGCTATAGGTCTAACATTTTGCAATGCTCTTCCAAATCGTTGCTAAAAGAAAATCAGTCTTGGATTTTCAAGAGTTTGTTGCAATTAAGAGAGCTGGTTTACCCTTACTTTAAATGGCAAATTGGGAGTGAGGAGGCTGTCAATTTATGGTATGATAATTGGAATGGCTTCAGCTCTCTTTGGTAGAGAAATGATTTCTCTGGATTTAGAAATCGTTTTCCTAAGGAGGCAACAGTGGCTTGGGTTGTTCGATGGAGGGCTCAATCGCAAAACTGCAGGTTTGGACATGTCCTTGATCGATATCTTAATGGTGTCATGCTCTGCTCAGATCAGGACCAGCAGATTTGGACTGCCAATCATGTTGGGGTCTTCACAACCCAATCAGCTCATGGACTTGGTAGCAAGAGGCAGGAGGAGGTAAATTGGGCTGATTTGGTGTGGCATTAGGTTGTAAGTCTTAGAGCTGCGTTTTTAGTGTGGTTGGCAATCAAGAACAGGCTGAGAACAAAAGATAGATGGTTTGGTAGTTTTGATCTCATTTGTGTGTTGTGTACACAAGCTGAGGAGAGTCGAGACCACTTGTTCTTTGATTGTGAGTATTCCAAAGTGGTTTGGAGTCGCATTTTGCATTTGCTTGCCAGAATTCATTCCTCCTATTAGTAGAGTGAGGTGTTAGCAGATATTATTCGGGAAACTCGATCAGGGAGGTCAGATAGTCTCATTATCCGGACGTCATTTCAGTTGGTGCTTTACCACCTATGGAGAGAGAGGAATCGTGGGATCTATAAGCAACAGGCAAGACATAAATATGAATTAGTAGATAGCACAGTTAACGTGATTAGAGAGGCTCTCATTGCCACTGGAAAACATGAAGGCATTTGTTTGGCAATGAGACGGCGATGGCATATTTAGGTAATAAGGTGCTTTTGGGTCGCTAATAGGCAATGACTCTATAGTGATTGTACCATTTTTATTTTCCTTTAATCAGGACTGTAAATTGTAGTTTTTTTTTAACGTTTGAGCAATATATTTTATTAAAATTTCAAAAAAAACTTAGGAATTTCATGGCCAAATTGGTAAATCATTGCAAAACGTATGCTTTTGGTGGCAAATCGTGGGGATAGTCACCAAAAGTTGACGTTAAACAATTTATGTTATATGATAATTTGTTAAGAAATTTTGATGCATTTTTGTATGTAATAGTATTCTTAAAAAAATAATATTTAGAAGATAAATTTTTAATGATATGTGTAGTTAATAATCCTAATTAAGGTTAATTATAATTGACATTTATATGATTTTTCATATTTTTTCATTTGCTTTGTTTATAAATTTGTTTAAATACCTAATGCATTCAAGCTTTATAAATTTCTTTAAATCTATAGATTTATATACAAGAGAATGATTCTTTAATGATGCCTATTATAAATAGTGCTAGGCTTGCATTCATACAAAAATTTCATGTAAATAGAATGAATCATCTAAAAATTGTAAAATATTTTCAAAGTTTTGAATATATTGTTGAAAAATACATGGTAGGTAATTTAAATTTTGAAAAGTAAATATTTTTTAGGCATAAAAAGATAATTATAACTAAAAGTTTAATGTTAATAAGATCAAAATATCATAAATTTAAGTTAACTACTATTCTTAATTATTAATATTTATTAACATAAAATAATAATACATATAAATATTAAAATGTGATAAGCAATATAATATAATGATATATGATAAGTACTGGAAGATGTTAATTAGAAGTTTAACGATTCTTACAAACAAAGCAATATATAAAGTTTCACTCGCTAATATTCTATTGAACAGGAAACTAAATAATTATTTTTTTTGGATTCCAAGTAAGTTTAGACTTGAGAGATTCGATAAAGGGGTTCCCTGGATTGCTAAGAAGCCTCCTTGCACGCTCTAAGCCATCAATTGAAATGTTTAAAGATCTTCCCTCAGGGTCTATTTTACTGACACCCTCTTCGAATTACTTGTTTGGTTTTACTAAATTTGTAGAAGATACAATGAAAGATTTCCCAGATGCAATATAGATGATGGTATTAGATGAACCGCACGTACCATATATTTTACCTAATGAGCAAATAGTGTAGCAATCAAAACTAAATTAAATAGTAATGGGAACCCAAATTCGAACACATGCATACGCAACTGATAATCTCCATCGTCATCACAATAAACAGATATAGTTTTCGCAATCGACTACAGTTTCAAAACAATCGATTTCTCTAATCCTATATGAACCATCAGAACATCACCACCGCCTCCATTTCCATCTATGTCCTCTTGAAGATTTGAGGAAGCTTTACACAACACATAGTATATGAAATCAAATGTTCATGTGATAGTTTCCTAATAAAAAAATGAGATACATGTAATTAAGAAAGAGAAGTAATTCGGATGATACTAAAAACTTTGAAGAAGAAGAAGATTAGTGATGGAAGGCAAAGGGTGATTAGTGTTTGATGAGGAGATTTGTTCTGCATCGATTTGTTCTTAATTAGGGAGAATTTTGTCACATTTCTCACAATGGAGCTCATTTCCACCATCAGAAAGTAGTCTCTGTGTCAAAATTTCGCGATGAATTAATGTGAACAGTTTTATTCTGAAAAGTCAATAGAAGAATTCTTCTTTGAATGTTCCAACATTTTAGCAATATTGATTTTGTGATCTATCAAGTGAGATTACTTCATATGATAAGGTTAAGAATGTTAAGTGTGTATGTACTATATTTAGGGGATGCATAAACATCCCTTGCAGCTTTAAAATATGATTGCTTTTATGCACATAAACATCATTTGTAGAATCCTCTAATGTAAATAGTTGTGTAATTGTGACTTAGCTTTAATTTATCTTAATAATTAGTTGGTTAGTTTTGAGATAATCCATGGGTACTGTTGATATTGCTTATATGTACATAAACATCCTTTATAGAATCCTCTAATGTAAATAATTGTGTAATTGTGATTTTGCTTTAATTTATTATAATAATTAGCTGGTTAGTTTTGAGCTAATCTATAGGTATTGTTGATATTTCACTTATGATAATGCGTATTGTTGATGTTTGACTTGTGTTTAAGCTATTATTGACATTTGAGTTACGTTAATGCCAAATGTTGATGTTTGAGTTATGTTAATGCAAAATGTTGATGTTTGAGTTATATTAATGTGGAACGTTGATGTTTGAGTTATGGTTATGAGTATTGTTAGTATTTGAATTGTGTTAATGTGGATTGTTAATGTTTGAGTTATGATAATAAGGAATGTTGATATTTGAGTTATGGTTATTTGTATTGTTAGTATTCGATTTATGTTAATGCAGATTGTTAATGTTTGAGTTATGTTATTGTGGAATATTGATGTTTAAGTTATGGTTATGCGTATTGTTAATATTTAAGTTGTGTTAATATGGATTGTTGATGTTTGAGTTATGTTTATGCGGAATGTTGATATTTGAGTTATGGTTATATGTATTGTTTATGTTTGAATAATGTTAATGTGGAATGTTGCTAGTTGAGTTAAATTTATGCGGATAAATGATGTTTGAGTTATGGTTATGCGTATTGTTGACGTTTGAGTTATGATAATGCAACAAGTTGATGTTTAAGTTATGTTAATGTAGAATGTTGTTGTTTGAGTATGTTTATGCGGAATATTAATGTTTGAGTTATGTTTATGAGAAATGATGATGTTTGACTTATGTTTATGTAAATTGTTGTTGTTTGACTTATGCTTATGCGGAATATTGATGTTTGACTTATATTTATGTAGAATATTGATGTTTAACTTATGTTTATGCTTAATGCTGATATTTGAGTTGTAGGTATCCAATATAATGACACCAGGTAGAAACAAATGAAAGAAGGTGGCAACTATTGAATTTGTCCCTAGTCAACAACAATCATATCAATCCGATCCTCCCCCACAATAACCACATCAATCAGATTCCAGCTAACAATAACAATCTACTTCATCCATTAATGAACCAACTCAACAATAACCTCCATCTGCCTCAACTAGTACTGAAGTATCTGCAGGTGTGTTAATCTTTAACACTTATAATTAAATCTATGCTCAAATATATATTTATATGTTTAATGTGTATTTTCTTATCAATATTCAGTTGTTGTCAAGTTCTAATACTGCCACCAGAAAAAGAGGTAAAGGTATAACTAAATATTGTTAGTTGCAACACATGAATGTTGCAATGAATAGCAAGTTATTTGTTCGTATTGATACCTTGCAAGGATGTCCTGTAGACAAGATTCAATTGGCAAAATTGTCTAGTGACTTAGGCGTAATTACTAGAACTGAATTGTCTTGCCTTAGGCATACCAAGAAATTGAAGGAAGACAACTTTCTACATAATGCTTTGGACAAAGTTTTGTTAAAATTTCAATTTATTTAATTGTATGCATTATTGTTTGACTTATTTAAAGATAAATTGCAATGCTAATTGTTGTTCACAGATGAAGCTAAATATCATCGATATCAACAATCTTGATATCTGAAACTGTGTTAGTTCATTTTTTAAACAAAGATCCAAGGATCGTTGTTATCAACTACAAAAATATTACAAATATTTTCCGTCAGATGAGGAGGCCCAAAGACATGTTCTCAAATGGATGCTTGAAGAAAATTGGAGCAATATGTGTGATTATTGGGCCTCTACCAATATTAAGAATTGTTTTCTTTCTCTTTACATTTGCTTCCATTAATCTTACTACATAATTTAATGACTATTTCTTTTCTTTATTTAGGAAAAGTGTGAGAAGGCCAAGGTTAATAAAGAAAAAATAAAAACTCCTCACAACCAAGGCTCCAAATCATTTTTTGTCATTTAAAATGAATATGTAAGTTTTTTGTTTACAAGTTATAATTATATCAGTACATACAATATTAATTATTGTATTTTGAATCTTTTCTCATAAAACAAAGTCAGAAGGAACTACATGGAGAAAAGTATAATAGGATCACACTCTACAAACTGACACACTATAAGGATGATGAAGGCTGGATGTCTGGAGAAGTGCACAATAATTATGAAAGTATAAAAATTTGTTCAAATTTTAAGCGTATGTATTTATGTAGTACTAACTAGTAATATTTGAATTTAAATTTGATTTCCTTGTTTAAATTTTAGAATAACATGTAGGAGCTGTTGCAAACATCAATGTCAAAGGGAAATGAGCCTAATGTAGATGACATTTGTAATAAGGTGCTCGGTATAAGATTCGGCTATATCAAAGTTCTTGAGTTTGGGTCTAAGCCAATCGCTTCATCCTCATCAAGACTAACATATGTTGACTGTTTTCAAGAGAAGAACCAGCTATGTAAGGCTAAATTAGAACGTACTAAAAAAATTTCAACGTAATGAACAAAACTTACAATATAATGAAAAAAGTTGACCAAGTTTGAAAAGATGGTCAAACAATCACTTGGCCTAAATTATGTAGGTAGTAGTAATGATGAAAATGAGTCTTAATCATTAAATTAGCATTTGTATTTTTTATTTTGTACATAAGGATTTTTGTTAACGATTGTAATTAACATTTAATGATATTTAATTGTTTATATGTAATGCTTCTAATTTCTATTTTGATTTTATATAACAAAAAATCTAAATATTAGTACAATAAGATGGATAACAAATGTCACCAATAATTATAATTAACATGATAAAATATTTGTCAAATAATCTATATGACGAAAAAATTCAAAATGTAGCAAAAAAATAGCTAAAAACCTTTGACTATGTTTTTCCAAATTGTAGCAAATAATTTTCCTACCTTTAAAAAAGTAGCCAAAAAAAATTGCCTACATTTACCAAATCGTCACCAATAATGTAACATCCCATTACCAATGCGATGAGTACAGTGTTATGAGTGTAGAGTGGTTAGTGCTCAAATTGTGATC
>JANVCQ010000231.1:11595785-11606000 GCA_025531925.1 Erythroxylum plowmanianum
AACTTTTCTTCCTTTCACCGACGGATTAGGGAGTCCCGTCGCAAATCACATACGATATACTTTCCGTCGGTATATTTCCGTCGCTATTTAACATTTTCCTTGTAGTGATTGCATATAATTAAATAAAGTGAAAATTTACCAAAACTTTGTCTAAAGCATTCTCTAGCAACTTGTCTTTCTTCAATTGCTTGGGATGCTTAAGACAAGGCAATTCAATTATGAAAACTACCCCTAACTCACTAGACAATTTTGTCCATACCATTAAATCTTGTATACAAGATGACCTTGTGAGGTATCGACATGTATAGACAACTTGTTGTTTATTGCAATATTCACGTGTCGTAACTTACAACCTTTAGTTATACATCTACCTCTTTTTCTGATGGCGGTATTGGAACATGACAACAATGAATAATGATAAGAAAATATGCATTAAACATGTAAAGAGAACCAAAAACGGCGTTGTTCGTTTTAGCTTAAATATTTTTCATGTTGCAACATTTGGCGATGATTTCACAATTTTTTGCCAAATTTTAAAAAATTGACGAATATTTGGCTACCAATTTACAAAATTGTCACCAATACTAACATTTATATAGATTTTTATATTCGGCTAAAAAATTTTAATATATCATTTCTATAAATTAGTATAGAATTTATATATAATAAATAAAGCTTTGTCAAACCACATAAAATTCTAAAATCATATATATTAAAAGAGGTTAATAAAAAAGTATAAATGACTTTTTTGTTAACTAAATTTTTTTTTACACTTAAAATCATTGTGAATAATATTAAATTTGATCTTTGAAATGACATTGTTATTAACTAAATTTATTTTTAGATTTACAGTAGATTGTCAATAATATTTTATTTTATTTTTAAAAGTATGATATTAATATTAATATTGATTTCCATTTTTACTATATTGCAATTTATTTTTAATTAAATTTCTATTATTATTATTATATATGGTAATTAATGTATAGATAATAATTGTAACTAGTATAATAATTTATGAAATATTACATATATATAAATTTTCTCATATCTTACTTATGTAATATATTTTAATCATAATTTTATCGTTAGATATAATTTATATATTATATATAATTACGTTAGCCAAAGGTGAAACCAAATGGTAATGGGATACCATTTGGTGACAGGTTTTTGAATCCTCACCAAATGGTATATTTCTTCCAACTTAATCGAAAATGATGTTGTTTAACTTAACAACAAACAACTTCGTTTTCTACTAGGTTATTAACACAAAAATGAAGTTGTGACTTCATTTTTGTGTTAGCCATTGTATTAATCCATCGAAGAAGCGTTGTCTCATCTTTTGCGGTCTTCACTATCGAAGAAGCATTGTGTCCTGTGTTGGTACGTATTGTTCTTCTTTTCTATTACCAAGAACCTTCCTTGTTGTGCTCTATTTTTTTGCTACATTTTGGAGTTTATGTGGGTTTTCTGTTCTGCAAATGGTGTATGAGTTCTTCTTTGTGTTTGTGTTTGGAAGATGATGAATTGTGTTTCTGTGTTGCATGTGTATAGGTTGAAAATTTTTTTCCATTTTCCATGCTTGTTTGAGGAAACCTTGCTAACTATTTGATGAAAGGTTTGTTAGAGAATCAAGGCTACTTCTACAATAGATGTTTATGTACATATTTATCATATAATTGCTTTTACACCAAATTTGTACCACTTACAGTATACACATGTATCCATCATAAGGACTTTATTTCAACATGTTATGAGGCTATGATTAGACATAACAATTAAAAGTAGAATGGTCAAAATTAGAAATATTAGCAAGGAATCAAAACATATATAGGTAACAAACATGTAAGTTTGAATATTTCATTAAACTCACTTCATATGAAGAACAATTTGTATCATATTGAGTTTTCTTGTTGCTACCTTTCTTACTTTTTCTTTTTTTATACTTTTTTAATGAATACATATATCAATAAACCAATATTCTTTGAGCCATAACACAATAAGTAAGGATGTTTAAATAGAGAATTTGGATTGTAATAATAAAAGAATAAGGTTATGGCTCAAAGAAGCTAAATAGGGATATAGAATTGGGGTTGGTTTCTAAGTTAACACTTGTAAAGCAATGAAAGCTTTTTCTAAAATTCTTATAGCCTTTTTTATTCTTATATATGCATATATCGATTAGGTCATCAAATATTCCAGGAAAGTTCTAGAGAAATATGCCAATATAACACAATACCCTTCAAAGGAAATACATATTAATTTGAGTGTTGCAATCTTTTACAACTCAAAATCTTAAATTTTAATTGAAATCACTTCAACTTTGCATGATGCCTTATCATTTGATCATCAAAATTTATAAAAAGTGCATAATGCATGCTAATTTAACTGTGGGACATATTTCTACTCTTATTCTTAAAACACCAAATCTTTTAATATACACACATTTCAATTTATTGAAAGCATATTTGATAAAACCATATATATAATGGACTAGCTCAAAACTAACCAGCTAATTATTAAGATAAAATAAAGCTAAATCATAATTACATAAATATTTACATTTGAGGATTCTGCAAGAGATGTTTATGTACATAGAAGCAATCATATTTTGGAGCTGCAAGAGATGTTTATATATCCCTTAAACATAGTCCATACACATTTAACATTCTCAACCTTATCATATGAAGTAGTCTCACTTGATAGATCACAAAATTAACATTGATAGAGTGTTGGAACATTTAAATAAGAAGTCTTCTATTGACTTTTCATAATAAAATTGTTATTATGAATTCATTGCAGCATGTCAATGTGGTGACTAGTTTTTGATGGTGAAAATGAGCTCCGTTGAGAGGAATGTTGCAAAATTCTCCTTAAGGAAAGCAAATTGATCCAGAACAAATCTTCTCATCAAATACTAATTACCTCTTATCTTCCATGGTTGATCTTCTTCTTCAAGGTTTTTAGTATCATCTGAACTACCACTCTTTCTTTATTATTTATATCTCATTTTTTATTAGAAAGCTATTATATGAACATCTAATTGTATATACTATATGTACATAGATGAAAATGGAGGCGGTAGTGATGTCCTTATGGTTCGTACAGGATTAGGAAAATCGGTTGTTTTGGAACGATGGTTACTTGCAAAAACTATGTCTGCTCATTATGACGATGATGGAGTTTATCAGTTGGGTATGCATATGTTCAAATTTGGGTTCCTAATGATTTAGCCTTGATTGTTCTATACTGTTTGCTGATTAGGTGAAATGTTAGGTACGTGTGGTTCATTTAATACCCTCATCCATACTGTATCTGGGAAATCATTCACTGTATCTTCTGTAAATTTAGTTAAAGCAAAGAAGTTGTTAAAAGAAGGTGTCAATAAACCAGACCTTGAGGGAAGATCTTTAACTGTCTCAATTAATGGCTTGGAACGTGCACGGAGCCTTCTTGGGAATCCAAACATTAGGAACTCCTTTACGTTTTCTACATATACCATTATAGTATATCACTTACCATATTTCAATATTTATATGTATTATTATTTTATTTTTAATAAATATTAATGACTAAAAATAGTAGTCAACTTAAATTTATGATATTTTGATCTTATTAACATTAAAATTTTAGGTATGACTATCTTTTTATGCCAAAAAAATATTAACTTTTTAAATTTTAAATTACCTACCATGTGTTTTTCAACAATATGTTTAAAACTTTGAAAACATTTTATAGGTTTTAGATGCTCCATTATATTTTCATGAAATTTTTATACGAATGGAGGTGTAGTACTATATACAATAAGCATAATTAAAGAATCATTTGTGTATAAATCCATAAATTTAAACAAATTTATAAAGTTCGAATGCATTAGCTATTTAAACAAATTTATAAAGAAGGCAAATGAAAAAATATGAAAAATCATATTAATGTCAATTATAATTAACCTTAGGATTATTAAGTACACTTAGCATTAAAAAATTATTTTTAAACATTATTATTTTTAAGAATATTATCACCTTAAAAAATTCATCAAAATTTTCCTAAGAAATACATAATTTATAAAATATTTAACAACTTTTGGTGATGATTTCATAATTCGTCACCAAAAGCAAAACTTTTTGCGACAATTTAGAGAATCATCGCTAAAGGCTCATCATCTGGTGATGAAATTTTTAAGTCGTCGCAAGATGTCGCTCCTTTTGTGACAATTCTCATTAATAGTCACAAAAAGTATTCATTTAATGACGATATGCAAAAACATCACAAAAGGTTGGAATTATAGAAAAATGTAGCCAAAAGTCCCTTGTGTTGTAATGAACAGTGAGACTTCAAATGTTTATAAGATCATTTGAAAATTAATAAAATAGGACAATATATATTCTGTTGGAGGTGTTCAAAAATTATCATGTTGGCTTCTTTTCTATTAATATAAATTAAAAAATATTTGATAATTTAAAAATCACGTCAGTTTATAATCTAATATTATTATAATTCAAGCTACTAAGACTTTTTTTATTAGATAATATAGTATCATCATTAAGAGTGAATAATTTTTATAACTAATATCTTTTTTTTAATGAGTATAAGAATATCATAATTTAATATGCTTAAAATTTTGAATTACTAATAATAGTAATTCTTTTAGTCCTTTAATTTTAAAAATATATGATTTTATTATTTAATACTTCTTTCTTATTTAATAAAATTTAAGTAAAAATAAGTGATAATCTTGTTATACTTTTAACTACTAGTTAGTTACAAAGACAAAAATATTTTCAATATTAAAATATTTATGTATAACTTCCCTTATAAATTTAAAAATTCAAGGTGACTTATATGAATCATATATGTCTAACATATCTCCTCTCCTTTTATTGTAACATATCTCTCCAAAATATTTTCTCACACTTAAATATTTAGTACACCATTTCTAATCCAAGACATTTTTTTTCTTATGGTCCATGTCAGCCTTAGAGATTAACCTCATTCTCAGTGTCACATTTCATCTGATTTATAGTAGATGGAGAGAACTAATATCAAGTGTGGATCTCGTCCTAGTCATAGGTGTGGTGGCTTAGTAGATTAAAGAAGGCTCCTCTTTTTGTCTTTAGTTGAGCATAAGTCCCTCTCTCTGCTATCTTTCCATCTTCAACAAAGGCAATGGAATGGAGTTTGCGTAACGTGTTAAGACGATGAGCTACCACAATTGTGGTTCTTCCAGCCATAATCTTGTCTAAGGCTTCTTGTACGACTTGCTCTGATTGCACGTCAAGTGCACTCGTTGCCTCATCTAATAGTAGGATTACTGGATTCCGTAGTATAGCTCTTGCAATTGCTATTCTTTGCTTTTGTCCTCCAGACAACTGGACCCCTCTTTCACCACATTCTGTTTCATACCCATCTTTCATTGACCTACATTCCAAATTTTCTCACTTAATTATTATAAGCATCATCATAAAATAAAAAATTCACAAGTATATATAGACATCATACTTACGAGATAAATTCATGAGCATTGGCAGCTCTGGCAGCTTCCACCACCTCAGTTTCACTAGCATCAAGCTTCCCAAATTCAATATTCTGACGGATGCTACCTGAATATATGACTGGTTCTTGGCTAACAAGGGCAGTGTACTTTCTGTACCAATGAACATCTAGTACCCTTATATCCACTCCATCTACTTTTAACGTCCCTTTCTCAACATCATAAAATCTCTGAATCAGTCCAATCACTGTTGATTTGCCACATCCGCTTTTCCCGACAAGACCAATGCTTGTTCCCTCATTCACCTCCAGGCAAAATTGGCGTAACACTAACGTGTTTGGACGACTCGGGTATGCAAAATCAACCTTCTTCATCTCTATCCTTCCTTCAATTTTCTTCAGTTTAGTTTGATGTCCACCGTCTTCATACTACAAATAATTAAGACTTGTTGTTAATGATTATTCAAAGATAGATACAACATCTGGGTACTTGCTATAACTTACATTGTAAGACGCTGGAATTAAGGACCGGCGGTCAAGAATCTGGAATACAGATGTAATGGCAGCAGAACCTTTAGCTAAATCAGAAGTCATGCTTCCAGCCTCAGCTATGACCTTTCCAGTGCTCACTAAAATGAAAAATGTTTTAAACACATCTCCTGCTGATATCTCTCCTTTCTTCACTAGAACACCTCCATACCAGAAATCTAGAGCCCATGACATGAAAGTCAGACAATTTGCAGACCCCATACCGATTCCTGCTAGCCAAGCTTTTCTTCTTACCTCTTTTTTGGGTTCGTCTTGAGCATCATCAAAAAGTTGAAGTACTTTTCCCACACTCCCGAATGAAATCACAATCTTGTGATTATAGACTGCTTCAGCTGCAATTTGAGTGCTTTGATTTTGTGCCTTGACAAATTTTGTTGAAAGGCTAGAAAGCAAAACCTTCCGTGTATAGAAACATAGGATTGTGAGTGGTTGAACTGCAATCATAAGAAGTGCTAGCTTCCAAGCCACTACTAATCCCATAATCATAGCAATCGTCACCCCAGAAGTAGTTTGAACCAACAAGGAAACTCGGTCTGCAACAAGAGTTTTAGCCATGGAGGCTTCATTGCTCAATCTTGAACATAAAGCTCCGCTCGAATTATGTTCTTCATCAAACCAGGCAGCCTCGAATGTCAATATCTTCTCCAACATTCTCATCCTGATTCTCTTGGTTAATCTCTCACCCATATAAGCAAAATTGTAGTGTTGAACCACATTCAAAACCATTGAAATCACGGATAGTGAGCAAAAGACTAAGGAGTAAGTTTGTATTCGAGCGAGCATCTCATCATGGCTTGGAGCAAAGAAAGCTGCAATCATACCACCGATGGTTAATGCATAGATAGGTTGAACGGCACCAGATGCTACAGCTGAGAGACTTCCTATCAGGGCTTGCTTCCATTCTGGTGCATTTGAAGACAGGAGCTGATAGAAAGAAGGAGCAGGGTGAGATTTGGGCTTTGGACTAGCAACTGCTAATGGCGAAGGACAAATTCCTGGACTTGATCTTCCTGTACTAAGTTGCCCGGCGCTACTTCTTGCTATTGAAGATATATGTGTGTCAGAATTGTTCAGTTCTTGGTCATCACAACTGAATTGTCGCTGCATTTTAGCAAGTTTTGCATAGTGACCACCTTTCCTGTTAATTAGATCATTATGTGAACCTATTTCAATGATGGAACTGTTGCTAATGACTGCAATGAGGTCTGCATTTCGAACTGTAGACAACTTGTGAGCTACCACCTAGTAATAGGAAAATTTTGCAGCAGTTATAATTAAGCACTAGTTAAATTTAGTAGGAATCTGAGTAAAACGCGTACCAATGTTGTCCTTCCCATAGAGGCTTGATCAAGTGCATTTTGAACTAGTGTTTCTGATTCAGAATCAAGAGCACTTGTCGCTTCGTCAAGAAGGAGAATTACAGGGTTTTTAATGATCGCTCTAGCAATGGCAATTCGCTGCTTTTGTCCTCCTGACAAGAATGCTCCTCGTTCTCCAACCTATAAAAAAAAAATTTAAGAAATTGGATGAGCAGATATGCTTAAAGATTTAAGCAAGTAATATAAAATTATAAAATTCAATGATAATAGAGATAAATAAAGAATACATGTTGAGCTCAATTACCTTTGTTTCATATCCTTCTGGAAGTTGTCTGACGAAGTTGTGAGCATTTGCAGCCATAGCTGCAGTAGTGACTTCCTCCATAGTGGCACCAATCTTCCCAAACATGATATTCTCTTTAATTGATGTACCAAACAATGCATGCTCTTGGCTAACGAGTCCCATTTTACTTCTCATCCATTTCAAATTAAGTACTTTTATGTCAACGCCATCAATCTTCACGGTCCCACCTTCTACATCGTAAAATCGTTGAACCAAAGCAATTGCAGTAGACTTTCCACTTCCACTTGCTCCAACTAGGGCAACAGTTTTTCCTGCTTCGACTTTTAAAGTCAAGTCTTTAAGAACAGTACAATCTGGACGAGAAGGATATGCAAAGTTGACATGTTCAAAATCTATTTCTCCTCTAATTTTATCAAGTGTCACTCCGTTTGTATCCTCACTATCGATTCTTGGAATTCGATCGATCCTGTTGAATATACGAGAGGCAGCTACAGAAGCTTCTGTGAAGTACTTCAAATCTGGAAGTGCCATTCCAAGAGATCTGCATGTCATATAACATTCATATATATTTAATCTTGATTAAAACCAGTGATTACATTGAAAATGATTATCTTTTTAGAGAGTTTTGCTATTTACATATTAGAAAAATAGGAATGTTGCTTATTAGAAATAAAAGGGGTAATATTTAAATTACACATTAGTCCTCAACATTTAGTCTTTTGTGTAATTAATTACCAAAAAAAGAGCACTTTAATGAAGGCTTACAACTATATTTTAAGAAAAATGAAGGACTGGTAACTTGAATGTCTTGGATCGACGCAGGCTTCACGAGTGTTGTAGTTAAGTAGACTATATATAATCAGAAGTCCTTCACTTCAATTAGGGCATTTTTGCTAGTGAGGATCCAAGGATATATTGGCATTTCCAAAAAAGTTCTCATCAGATAAGGATTGGTTTCTCTGAGAGGTGAAGAAAGTTGGCCCAGTAGCCCGCGAGTTCTTCAGATATGCAGGGAAATGAACAGATGCGCTATACATTCAGAAGCTACTGAGCGCCAGTTTTAAAATCAACATATAATCAAAGTCTATTTTTTTATTTTAATTATTATTTTCTTCTGTAATATTTTTAGCGATTATGTTATCTTCTTTCATCCATTTTTATTTAAAATAACTTAATATTTAAATTTTAATTATGAATAGATGGTTAAAAGAAATATAATCAAATTAATTGTATAAAAGCTAAATAATATTATAAAAGTAAATAAAAAATCAAATATAGAAAAATATAATCTAGTTATTTTTGAAAAAAAAAATAGCCCTAAAAGATACAATAATCACACAGTTACCTTAACTTGATGATTAGTTCCCATGAAATAAAGAGCTAGCAAGGACTTGATAATTTAGTGGAAGGAATTAGAATAAAGTGTTCAATTAGACGTGACTAGAAAGCTGAATCAGGAGACAATTACTGTAAATGAACTTTGGAGACGAAAAAGGAGGCACTTGTAAGCTTTATCATTAAATAGTTACACATTTACCATAGGCCATCGAAGTTAAAGCTGGAAAGAAAATCTATGATTGCAATCAAGTAAAAGGAATTCTCTCGGTGACTACTTTAGTAGGAAAGGAGAAAGAAGTAAAGAGCTTATGAAGTTCGAGAATGGAAGTTTGGTAGCGAAATTCAGCATGTATTGTATGGTGAATTATCAAAATCTGCAGATATGGTAAAAAAAATTTTGCAAGCTCTTTCTACACTTAAATGCAATTAATGGAATATGAATGATTTGGAACGTGAAAAGTGAAATGAGAAGGAAACAACGAAAACGTACAGGCCACCCAAAATGAAGGAAATGCCAGCAGCATAAATTCGACCTCCACTTTCTCCTTTGTACAACACCAAATGACTTCCATACCAAGCGAGAAAAGCCCATATGGCAAAAGAAAGCCCTGTGCTCCCAACTGCAACACCTTTGGCTACGCCTTGCTTGATTCCCAGTTCTGTTGCTTTCTCCAAGATTGCAGAATATCTATCAAGAACTGTCTTCTCGGCAGTGAATGAATAGACAGTTTTAATGGAGCTGAGAGCTTGCTCAACTATGGTGTTTGCTTTGCCATACTCCTTGTGCGCCTTTTTGGACAGGTAGAGAAGGTATTTTCCGTAAATCATCCCTGGGATTATTAGGAGAAGTAGAGTTGGAAAGGCCACCAGGGACAATCTCCATGAGAAGTAAGTGGAAAATGCAAGTCCGGAGATGAACACAGACATGTGCATCAAGAATATGGGCACCTGAGAAGTAATCGAAACGAATGATTTTAGATCAAGATAAAACAGTTCACTTTAACAATATGCGACACAAATCGATTTTAGCCAGAGGGTGACAATAACCAGACAGAGGTGTAAATGACGAAACTTGAAAGAAATGAGCTTTGCAAATTCAACCAAGCATTATTTCTTTGTTGATACAACTGTTTCATATCAGATAACCAAAACATTCTCGGACTGGGGCTCTGATAGTGTTTCTCATAATCTTTACCTTTTCACTTAGTACTT
>JANVCQ010000231.1:11650172-11665268 GCA_025531925.1 Erythroxylum plowmanianum
AAAATTGAAAAAATTATTAAATTAATTTGATTTTCAAAAAAATAAAAAATAATATTAAAAACGTCGAGGAAGACATTCGCGACGTTTTTTAAAACGTCATTGAAGACCTTTCGCAACGTTTCAAAAAAACGTCGCAGATTCCTTTACATTCTGTGACGTTTTAAAAACGTCGCAGAATGTTAGAGATTCTGTGATGTTTTTTAAAACGTCGTGGATTGTCCAATCTTTTAGTGACATTTTTCAAAACGTCGAGGAATGTTAGCATTTTTCGCGACTTTTTTCATAAAACATAGCGGAAATCTTTTGCCTACATCACATTCCACGAAGTTTTTTGTGACGTTTTTTAGACATTCTGTGACGTTTTAAAAACGTCACAGAATACCTTATTTTCTTGTAGTGAAGATGCCATGAACGACTGACCAAAAAGTATTTAACATCACCAACATCTTAAATAGTAAACTATTTGTTTATCCAAAGCCTGTTTAATCATCTCAATGGATGCCTCATCGTTTCCTGTTAATATCCCGTCACCAACGTAGATGAGTTGAGCAAGGAAAGCAAAGCATCACCGTCAGTTTTTTTAAAAAGGCAATGGTTATCATTCATAAACTATGACCCTTCAAAATTATTAAATCATATTTTATTTAAATTATTTCATAATTATATCATTAATTACTAAAATTTTAATTAGTCTAAAAAATAATTTTCATTAATCACAAAAATTATCTGTACAAGTATAACCATTCAAATTGTCATATTTAAAAATATATACAATAAAATAATTGTATTCAATTTGATTTGTTAGTTCCACCTAAACTCTACAATGTTAATCACTGAGCACTAAAATTATTGATAATCTTCTCATCTATTCAAAATGTATATTGCAGCAAGAGATAAGCTGCTTATTTAGTAAGAATAACATTACCATATCTTTTAAATTAAGTATCTCAATATATATTGAAATTAGCCAAAAGATAAATTGTACATATAATACTAAAATATACAATATTTATTATGTTCAAACAGTTAACAAATATCCAAAGTTTTATTATTAATAACGATTAATATTAATATTCTTTAATTATTACCATTTATGTGTTTACTTCTTTATTAATTGAATTAACTAAGCACTGCTTAACCTAATAGATTTACATTTAATGATTTTTCGGCTCAGCCTTACTTATAATAATCACTCACTAAGTGGAAACATAATCATATGCGTAAATATTAGCACAAGGTACTTTAATTCCGTAATTTAATCTAGCACTCCACTATCAGTACCTAATCATTGACACAAGATATTTTCAGGATTTAGGATATTCTGATATTATTCCAACATCTAACCATAGACGTCAGGGCATCTTCGAGAACTCAAAATACCTCGGTACCTACTTTACGGATAGGCACTTAGCCACAACTCGCCCGTATCTCAATGATTCATCAATCTATAACTCTCGAATATAACCTATTTTAGACAAGCCACGTATTCATTATTTTCACATTCCATTCTTTTTTTTTTTAGGCAAAGCAAATTCATTAAAACCAGAAAAACAAAAACATCAAACCAGAAGAAGCACCTAAACCCAAAGCCAACAGGCTTTACCCTATAACACCCGAACCTAGAGCCTCTTCTGAATTGACTACAAGCGACGGACAATCCAAACCAAGAACAGAAACAATACTGCTTGGGATATAATCCCACACAAAACGGTATGCATGAAACAAAGCCACCCTAGCTAACATATGAGCAGCTTTATTAGCATTCCGAGGAGTCCACTGGAAGGACAAAGAATGGAAATGATTCTTGAAAGCAAGACAATCAGCCAACACAATTCCAACTTCTAACAAACTAGAAGAAGATCTATTAATATGGTTAATGGCCTCCAAACAATCTGATTCGATGATAACCTTGTCAAGGCACTGATTCTTAAGCCAAGATAGAGCTTCTTTGATGGCAATTGCTTCAGCTAGAAAAACATCCACACAACCCGGAATGTGACCCGATAACGCCTTGACAAATCGACCCTGATTGTCCCGGAGAACAATCCCAAAACCCGAACTGTGATCTCCTAGCGAGACCGACGCATCAACATTACACTTCAACCATCCCTCACCAGGTTTACTCCAAGATGGACAGCGAGAAATAGCGGTATCAATAAAACTCACCCGATTAAAAGCAGAGTTAGCCTCCTTCCAACTCGTAAAAAACTCATCAGCAAAAGATATAATAACAGAAGGAGGAGTATCCTTCTGATCCCAACACAACAAGTTACGGTGAAACCAAAGACTCCAACAAATCACCGAAATCCGATGACCCAAACCAGAATTCTGACCAGTTAACACTGAAAAAATGCATCTCTTAATGTCATCACCATATAAGGAAATACCTGCAATATTCCACACTCGTTGAGCAAAAGGGCAAGTAAGTAGAACATGATTCATAGACTCTAGCTGACCACATCTGTTGCACGACGCATCAAGGGATACACCCCTATATAACAACCTCTGTTTGCAAGGCACAAAATTGCGTAATAACCTCCACAGAAAATCCTTAACCTTCGGGGGAAGAGGAGCATTCCAGAGAGAGTTCCAGTTACCGTCAATCATATAGGACGGGATAGACGAAAATCGATCAGAGGCTATTCTATACCCTGATTTAACATGATATGAACCATCCCTAGAATAATGCCAGTAAAATCGATCAGGAGGCAAAGACTGGGAAATAGGAATTTTGAAAACTTGCATAGCATCGTCCGGAGTCAAGATGCCATTGACAAAAGAAACTTCCCATCCCGATCTGTCCATATTGAAAAGGTCTCTAACCTTCAGATTCTCCATCCCACTCAACGGATCAGAACGCACAAAGAAACCCTCATCGCTATTCAGCCAGGGATCATTAAATACTGAGATTGAGTTTCCATCTCCCACCCTCCACCGCGCTCCTAAACCCAGCAATTGTTGAGCTGAAAGAATGCTCCGCCAAATAAAACTAGGGTTCCGACCTTCTACAGCATGAAGAAAAGAGCAATTCGGAAAATACCTTGCTTTAAACAGCATGCTCGCCAGCGAATTCGGGTGAGACAAGAACCGCCACCCCTGTTTACACAACATCGCAAGATTAAAACAGTACAAATCCCTAAAACCCATACCGCCCATCTTCTTCGGAGTGCATAGCCGTTCCCATTTGGCCCAGTGGAGTTTAGATCGATTACCAGAAGAAGACCCCCACCAGTAAGCGTTCATCATATGATGTAAATTGTCACAGATACCTTGAGGTAGAAGGAAAACACTCATACAGAATGTAGGGAGAGCTTGCGCAATAGTTTTGAGGACCACCTCCTTACCCGGCTTAGAGAGCAAACGGTTCTTCCAACTATGAATACGTTTACTGAGCCGATCCTTCAGAAAAGCAAAAATTTGCTTTTTATTACGCCCAATTAGCGAAGGAAGACCCAAATACCTCCCATGGTCGATTGGAGTCGAAACCCCTAAAATCAACATCGCCTCCTGCTTCACATCTGCTCTCGTATTAGAGCTAAACAATATCCCCGACTTTTGCAAGTTAATAGCTTGACCCGACGCTTTCTCATACGTGGCAAGAATCCGCTTTATATTACGACACTCCATCGTTGATGCTTTAAAGAATAAAAAGCTGTCGTCCGCGAAAAAGAGATGAGAAACACTAGGCGCTCCTCTGCATATGGTGATACCGTGAATGTCTCCTCGAGCCTCCGCCTTCCGCATAAGAGCCGACAACCCTTCCGCACATAAAATAAAGAGATAGGGACTAAGAGGATCTCCCTGTCGAAGCCCACGATGAGGAGTGATAGGACCCACCATGTGGCCATTAAACAGAACCGAATACTGAACTGTAGAAACACACATCATGATCCATTTAACCCACTTCTCATCAAAACCCAGTTTTAGCATCATGAACTCAAAAAAACTCCAGTCGACTCTATCATAAGCCTTGCTGATATCCATCTTAAGAGCTACATCACCATTAGCACCCCTCCCTTTATTCTTCATATAGTGAATGATCTCAAAGGCAACCATAATATTATCGGATATTAATCTTCCAGGGACAAACGCGGACTGCAATGGGGAGATAAACCGAGGCAAAAGAACCTTGAGCCTATTAGCCAGAACCTTGGCTATAATTTTATAAATAACATTGCAGAGAGCGATAGGCCTTAAATCCTTCATGCTACTAGGTTTGTCTTTCTTCGGAATAAGAACAAGAGTAGTATTGTTGAGCGAACCAGGAAAGACACCATCCTCTAACCATTTGCAACTCTGAGATAAAATGTCAGTTCCTACCGTATCCCAATAGTTCTGGAAAAATGCAGGGTTCATACCATCAGGACCGGGCGCTTTGTCGGGGTGCATAGCAAAAAGTGATGATTTAAATTCAGCCATAGTAAAGGGGGCCACCAGAGAAGAATTATCCACTGCCGACACCACCAGTAGAATACAATCAAAAGCACTAGTATGCACCTCGGCTAAGGGAGCTGCGAAAAGGCCATTGAAATAATCCAACACAAGTGAGCGCATCTTACCCATATCCGACACAATATTTCCACGCTCATCCTCTAAGAAATCAATATGATTAACTCGTTTTCGACGTGAGGCCTGAGCATGAAAGAATCTGGAATTTGCTTCCCCATACTTAAGCCAGAAAATCTTAGACCTTTGTTTCCAGTATACTGCCTCTTGGGCAATAAGGATCGAGAGCTCTGTTCGAAGCCTCACTACAAGCACATCATCCACATTAGTCTGCCGGGCAACATCAATCCTTTTCTTCAGAAGAGCAATTCGATATTTAAAGTTGTGCTCCTGAGCTTTCTGCCACTCAATTAGAGCCCCACTACATGTAGCAATTTTGTCCAGTACACTGATAGTTCTATCCTGTGCCCAAGCACCAGACACCACCTCCCGAAAGCCATCATCAAGCAACCATGCATTCTCAAATTTAAACCGGTGAACTCGTTTAACCGGAAGCTCCACACTAGCAAAGAGTTGAATTGGGTTGTGGTCAGAATATGGACTAACCAAATTAAAAAGCTTGTGAAAAGTAAAATAATTAACCCACTCCTCAGTGACAAAAGCTCTATCCAATCATTCCAAAACCAGTGAATCTGACCCCCTTCCCCACTCCCAGGTGAAACCAAACCCCACAAGAGGGACTTCAATTAACTGACAATCAGCAGTGCATGAGCGAAACCCCTCCATGAGCGACACAGGATAATCCCGGCCACCTATTTTGTCATGAACCGAGAGAAGATTATTAAAATCCCCCATGCAAACCCATGGTAAGGAATATCGACGAGACAGAGCCTTAAGCAATTCCCAGCTACTCCGTTTCCTCCGAGATTCTGGGAATCCGTAAAAACCAGTGAATCTCCATCTAAAGTCAACAGACTGAACAATTTCCACGTCAATATGGTTACTCGAAAAACCCAGAATACTAGCATTACTAGTATTATTCCAGAGGAAAGCAAGACCCCCACTACGACCATTCCGGTCAACAGAAAAACAACAATCAAACTTCAACAATAAACGTAACTCTTCCATCCTACTTGAATTAACAAGCGTTTCACTAAGAAAAAGAAAAGTAGGCTTATTGACATTAACAATGTCCTTCAGCACATTCACTGCACGTCGGTTGCCCAGACCTCGGCAGTTCCACGCTAGGCAATTCATGGCGATCGGCGGGTCTCCTGTACGAGACCGGCCGTTGATATCTCAGTAGTACTATCGGTTGCTTTCAAAGAAGCAAAGGAACTACCACCTTTTAGTCCAACAAGATCAGAACCAGGATAGGAACATTCTCGGGGGAGTTTTTTCACCTCATCAATAACCATAACGTCATCGTCATTATCCTTTAGGATATCAGCCGACTCCGAGTCAATACCATTCATTGCCGGTTCAGTAACCCGGGTTACAGATGTGGATAGGCCGCCAGCTGGCGCAAAATGAAAATTCCTATAAAGAGAGCCATAATTAACCGAAACTCTGTTATGCGTTGATTTTACCGTGATCGGATATTGAGTCCCTGTATTTACGGGCCTGTTTTCAAACTGTGCCTGAAACGCAGGATCACGCCTCCACTGATTTGGTCGGGATCTAAGCTGATCACGGACCTCAGATCGGATCTCCTCCGGCCACTCCCTTCTGAGTTTCTCCACCGGAACCTCCGTTAGTTTAACACAACTAGACTCGCTGTGTCCAACAATGCCGCACAAATAGCATATAAGAGGAATCCTTTCATAGCTAAAAGAAACTTCAAAGAAAGCACCCCCCTCCTTACGTATACGTTTAGTCCTCATGAGCGGTTCAGCAATATTTATGCGGACATGAAATCGCAAATACTGGACAATAGAGTTTCGCTTATTACCCGTATCATATTCCAGAAATGAACCCATAATGTTGCCCAAGTTAATCGCTAATGACTCCGAAGCAAACCCAGGCGGAAGATCGTGCACCCGCACCCAAAAGTCAGCAAACCGAAATTCTACCTCAGCCGGATTCTCACCCTCTCGCAGCTGATGAACCAGCAAAATACAATTGTTGAAACTCCATGGTCCGCCAGCCAGCATTCTCCAAAGATCAACCACATGAAAAAACTGGAAAAGGTATAAACCTTCACCCCCGAACGGTCTGATCGAACACCCTTTGATAGGTCGCCATATGTTGAGCAGAGTCCTTTCCATAGCCTCAAAATTGATATTACGTTCACCCAAAAAGCGACCTAACAAACTCAGGTTGTAATCGATACAACCCTCTTCAACATCCGACACCGTAACCACAAGTTCAGTGTCTTCTTTTTCATGAATAGATAGCCCTTGAAATGCAGAATCCATGACGAAAAAGACCCACCCAGAGATAACTAGACAGAAAAAAATAAGCTAACAAGACTAAAACATGCACGACGACATGACCAAACTTGCACCCTTGACAGAGAAAAAAACGGGCAAGACTGTTTCACACTCATGATGTATAGTTTTTTATTACGATACTTTTTCACATTCCATTCTTAAATCATTATAAACCAGTTTCCATCTAATTTTATAAACATGATTAATTTTACATTAATATTATTAATTATACATATGCATAATTGAAAATTATATAAAATAATTCAAATTATCTGATAATACACATCATAACACGTAACAAAATATAAATAATGAACATTTTGTATCTTGTCAATTATTTATTTAATAAATAAAATTCTTATAAAAATCATATATTTCATGAATTCAAATATTTAATTATTGATCATTAATTTAATTAATTACTAATTCAAAACATTATAAAGGCATAGTTTAAGGTTATTTTTATCTGATTTTCGAGCTCAACTATTTGATTAGTCTAATCTACTCTCTAGTTCATTCTCCAGACCTAGCCATTTACAAAATTCTATTATACTTCGTTTAAGAAAATTTTTTAACTCAATTATACTTAATAACCCAAAATTACTCCCTTTTTACCACTTTATTCTTAATTATTAAAATACCCTTATTTTATCTTACCCTCATAACTACTAAAATACCCTCAACTATTAAAATTCATATTTTACCTATACATTCTTTTATTATTACTAAAATACCCTGCTAGGACTTAAATTCTAATTTTACCCTTAAATATTTATATTTCCTATTTTACCCCTTAATATATCTTAAATTTTTTTTTCTGAAAATATCTTCTTCCTCACCCGCTCCTCTTGTCATAACTCCTCTTCTTCTCATTCTTCCAGCTACATTATCTTCAATTTGTTTGTGTGAATTTCATCAAAATTGTTTTCATAAATAAGTAGAATATAATTCCAACTAGAAACTAGTTTAGGATGATTGAATTTCACTAATAAAAGGGATATAATTTAGCTAAAACTCTTACCTATATGAAGCTTTATGCCTTTTTAATAGATTTTGGAGTTGTTTATCACCCTACTAAAAACTAAATAAAATAGGGAAATACATGAGAAAAGCTTTATATACAGGAGAAAGATCGTGTTTTTGTACACTTATCAGTTAGAAATATGGAGAAAAAGAATAAGAAGGAAGTATTTCTATTGGTTTTCTTCCAATTTACCTGATGCTTTTATATCTCTACACATCTTTTTTATTTTTAATAGGCTAGGTTGGGTTTTTAAATAACGTTTGGATTTTAAAGGCTTTATAGTTCTCCCCCTTAAAAGAATTTTGTCTTTGAAATTAAATTACGTACATGAGGATTTAGAAAAATAAGGATACTAACTTCGAACTTCATCTCCTATTTCCCAGTTAGCCTATCTCGGAGAATGATGATGACTCCACAAAACTCCTACCATCAAAATCTTCCGTCTCTTTAATTTCATCATCATTCTATCCAAGATCTCCACTAACTCCTTTTTGTAAGTCATATCCTTTGTAACTTTGATCTCATACCTTGATATAACATGGTTAGGAACCAATTAGTATCGTCTCAACTTTAACATATAGAACACATCATGAATCTATGATAACTTCGAAGGTAAGGCTAATTGCTAACAACCCCACATACTATACATTCTTACATGGCCTCTCTCTCCTACCAAACCTCAAAATCCCTCTATAAGATGATACTTATAGAAATACCATAGCTCCAATATCGTACTTTATCTCCCAATGATGTTAATCAACACACCACTTTTCTCAATCCTAAGATTACATCTAGCATCACCTTATTATCCCTATTGTGGTCCTTCCAACAATATGGCACCCTTTACATCCTAACATATCAAATCTCTATACCACCTACTATATAATGCCCCAAATTTTGTCATATTGATGTTAGACTGATGATTGTTATTATGTGCAAAATACATCAAATGTAAATATCTATCCTAATCACCCTTAAAATTCAACACACAAGCTCGTATCAAGTCCTCTAATGTCAAAATCATATGCTCTAATTGTCCATCTGAATAAGGGTAAAATTGCATTACTCAATTTTAACCTAGTCCTCAAAGTTATTTGTAAATTCATCCGAAACTAGGAAGTAACTTGCAAATCTCAATTTGATATAATGGACACTACAACCTTATGTAACCTTACAATCTTATCAACATACAACTTGGTGAGCTTGTCCAAGGAGGTTATCTGCTGTACATGTAAGAAATGAGTTAATTTAGTCAACCTATCCACAATTACTAAAATTGAATCATGTTTACGTCTGGTCCTCAGTAACACTACCGTAAAATCCATTCCCACTTTTATGATGGATGTTATAGGTCTTAGTTTCCCTAATGGAGCCTAATGCTTTGCCTTGATCTGTTGATAGGTTAAGCACCTCAAACACAAACTCTACCACATCTCTCTTCATTGTTAACCACTAATAATAAGGTCTCAAGTTTTGATATATTTTTGTAGTAATAGGATGCATAGTATATAGTGTACCATGAGCTTCCCTCAGACTCTCCTCTTGTAGTCCTTTAATATTTGGCACACAAACTCATCTCCCACTCAACAACTCTCCATCTTCTCTCACTAAAAATTTATTCTCCTTTCTTTTTTACACACTCTCTCTCATCGCATTAGATAAGAATCCTAAACTGATGCCTATCTGATTCTATTTATAAATCAATCTAAGCATGTAATGTTGTTAATAAACCACTATATAATCAAGCTTCAATCTCATGTCTGGTGCCCTTAACTCCAAAAATGGTGTCATACTATGTCTGCTTAAACTAACCATCATGATTGAGTTTTTCCTACTCAATGCATCTACCACTACATTAACCTTCCTTGGATGGTAATCAATAATACAATCACATTCCTTCAACAGCTTGATCCATCTTCTCTGTCTCAAGTTTAGCTCCCTCTAAGTCAAGATATAATTGAGGATCTTGTGATCTGTAAATATTCGAAATGTTTCCTGATACAAATAATATATGCAAATCTTAAGAACATGCACAACTATCACTAACTCCTAATTATGGGTGGGATAGTTCAACTTATATGATTTGAATTGATAAGAAGCATACAATATCACTTTCTCTTATTACATCAATACACACCTCAAACCTACCCTCAAAGCACCAGTATATACCTCTAAACCTCCTCTATTTGATGGTAACACCAAAATCAAGCTAAAATTCAATCTCTACTAAAGCTCCTTATAACTTTACTAACATTTCTTAGTCTACTAAATTTAGATTCCTTTCTTCGAAAACTTGGTCAACGGGTTAACTATCATAATCCTTATACAAATCTTCGATAATACCTAAATCACCAAAAACTCCTTATCTCTAATGTATTTTTAGGTGGCTCCTACTCTAGAATTGCCTTTACCTTAGCATAATTATGTATCTCTCCCTCTCGAGATACCAAGTGTCTAAAGAAAACTACTCGCTCCATCCAAAATTCACACTTACTCAACTTGACATACAAGTATCTCTCTTTAAGAATAAGTAATACAATCCTTAAATATTTTTCATGCTCCTCTTTACTCCCTGAATATACTAATTTATCATCAATGAACACTATCACAAACTAATCTAGATACTCTTGAAAATTCTTGTATCAATGTCATAAGTGAAAATGATGCATTAGTCAACTCGAAAGGCATTAATAAGAATTTTTTATGGCCATATCAAGTACAAAAATTTATCTTGGAATTACTTGACACAACTATCCTCAACTGCTAGTATCCTGATCTCAAGTCAAATTTGAAAAATATGATAGCTCCCCTCAATTGATCTATCTCCTATTAAGGTGGTAGACCTAGTAAATCATCTAAGAATACCTTTAAAAATTCCTTCACTATAGGAGTATCCTTTAACCCAAAACTCATCTCCCTCGTATCTGTAATATGAGCTAGATATGCGTCACATCCATCAAATATCATTCATCTAACATTCATAACTGAGATGATACATGTTAGAACTACTATACTATTCTCCACAAATATCACCTTCAGTCTACCCGAAGACTCTGTCTTTAGCTTGTTTCCATAATTGTTTACTATAGTATGGTGTTGTGCCAACCAATCCATCCTAAGAATGACATCAAACTCCCTCAAATCCATCACTATCAAGTTAGCTAGTGGCTCAACTCCATTGATCATGACTGGCATCCCCCTCTTTACACTATTCACTTCCACATAGTCTCCCACTAGCAATCACACTCTCAAGTCATATCCTAATAGACTAAACTCCCCCAAAACTATAAAGGCAAATATTAAAAGGATTTAGGAATGTATAAATCATTAGTTTACTAACACATAGGCCTCAATTCAAGTAATGAAATTGTACCTGAAATAATGTTGTTCACTATGGGTGCCTCCTCTCTCGTTATATGGTATATCCTCGTCTAGGCCTGAACTTGTGTTTAGGATGTCCCATTAGTACCTATAACCACTACTAGTCTACATTAACTCCTCTATCACCACCTTTACTACCAACTCTACCTTAACCAAAAGCATTACTCTGACCGTATACTGTCTCCTATGCTCTCACTTCTAAATTCCTCCCTACTGTCGAATAATTGCTCTATAAATGCCTCTGCCCTTCACAAATATAGTGTGCCTGATTGATCCTAGTGGGTCACTAATATGATCCTAAGTGAACTCTCCTACACTTAGCATAACTCTATAATCCTCCAGCTTATTTATTAAAAGATCCTTCGAACCTTTGACTAACCCCTTTATCTATTCTAACTGATATTGTACTAGTAGTACTATATTGTCTTGAATCCTTACCAGCTTCTTGGTCTCCTCCAACTTGTAGAAACTACCACTCCTGCTCAATGTAATACTAGTTCTATTAGATCCCCCTACAACAGTAGATCACGAATAACTAACTTTCCTCTTAATAGACCGGTTCACCTCTCTATAGAGACTCTTTGGTCACCTCTTCAACTCTTATCTCCTTTTACACTATTCCATCACATCCTTTGCTCTGGTGCAATCTCCATTAAATTCTTTAAATTAGAAGTAGCAGCTCCCAAATCGAAATGAATCTCAATCCTTAGATCTTGCTCAAATCAACAACAATCTTTTGGATTTGCCATAACCTTTAATGCATACTTAGATAAAGTCCCAAAATGAGCCTCATACTCTGCCACCAACATCTCATTTGTCTAAACTAGATTTATAAACTCTTATCTTCTTTCAATCTTGATATATTCACATAGTGTATTCATCTCTAAACGCTCTTTGAAACTCTTGACAAGTCATCTCCCATGACATAAGATCTCTCCACTAACTTATATTAAGTCAGTGTGTTACCTTAGGATAATTAAACATTATACTGTAACCTTCTTTCTAAGGTGTACTCCAAACAGTCTAATACTATCTTTGTCTACTCCTAACTTACCTCAATTTCCTCAAGATCAGTAATGCCTCGAAACTTCACGATACCCATCTTACAAATCTATTCATAGTTATGGTCCACTCGATAATCACCTTAGGCTAGGGCTGCAATAATAGCTTGTTGTATCATCTCAAATAACTACATCATCTGAGGTGGCACTAACATCTCTCTTCCTACCTGATCTGCTCTGACATCCCCCTAATCATGCACATCTGAAACATAGATCAAATTACCAAATTCTGCAATAAACTCTAAGCGGGTAATATCATCTCCTGATGTCATCCTAGATAAGACAAGAATATATTATCATATTTACTCAATTTGTCCTTAGAAACATAAACCCACTCTAATACCACGTAATTTAATGCTCCAAAAATCTTAAACCATAATTTATCCAAATTGTTTTACAATTACATCATCAATTACCTTTTCTCTAATTTTTTTCAATTTCATCAAAATTGTTATCACAAACAATCACAATATAATTCCAACTAGAAACTAGTTCAGGATCAATGAAAATCTCTAATAAATGGGATGAAATTTAACTGACAATCTTACCTATATAAAGTTCTATGCCATTGTAAAAGATTTTTAAGTTATTAATCACCCCAATTTCCTCTCTAATCTAGTATAAAACAAACAGTAAGTAAGTACATGATAAAGCTTCACACGTAGAAAAAAAGATAGTATTTTGTACACTTACCTATTGAAAATATGAAGAACAAGATTTGAACACTTACAAGTTGAAAATATGGAGAAGAAGAACAAGAAGGAAATTATTTTTGTTGGTTTTTTCCCAACTTACTTGTTACTTTTATGTCTTTACTCCTCTCTTTTACTTTCAATGTAATGAGTTTAATTTTATTAAAGTTTGGGTTTAAAACTAGAATGGAACATACTATTAGCTAAATATTTTTGACGATGTAGACTTTTGGCGATGATATTTAATTTCAATGTCAAAAGTCTCAAATTTGGTGGCATTAAAGTAAATCATCAAAAGAGCAGATTCTTTAGTGATGATTTTCAAGAATTGTCACTAAAAGTGGCCAATTTTGCAACGATTTAATTGACGACGATAATGTAAAACGTTGGTAAGTATTCAAACTTTTTGCGACAAAATGTATAATTCATCGCCAAATGAAAACTTTCGACAAATAAACCATGAAACATTGCAAAAAGTGTAGATTAAAGAATTATGTATTAATAATGTTAATTTATTAAAATTTTAATGGTAAGTGTGCTTAATAATCTTAAGGTTAAATATAATTGAAATTTATATATGATTTTTCATATTTTTGACTTATGTTTTTTTAATTTGTTTAAATATATAGTTAATGCATAAAAGCTCTATAAATTCTCTGTTTGGATATTAAAGATAAACATACCTAAAATTTTACATATTAATAAGATTAAAATTTATTAAATTTAAGTTGACTATTATTCTTAATCATTAATATTTATTAACAATAAAATAATAATACATAAAAATTGAAAATTGTAAGCAATATAATATAATGATGTATGTAGGTAAGTAGTACAAGATTGTAATTAGAAGTTTAACAATTCTTATAGACATAGAACAACAACAACAACATCAACACCTAGTATGAATCTTACTGATACATGGGGTCAGTAGAGGTACAATAGTGTATAACCTTACCTCTAACTAGTAGAGAAGATGTTTCCAAAATTCTTATAGACATAACAATAAATAAAGTTTCACGCTTATTCCATTGAAAAGGAAATGAAATGATTAATTTTTTTATTCCAAGCGACCTGAGAGTCGGAAAAGGTAAATGAGTTCGCTATGTCTGGATTCCCAAGAAGGATCCTTGCACATTCAAAGGCGTTAATTGAAAACGTCAAAGATCTTCCCTTAGGTGTTGGGTTATTGACACCTTTTTCCAATAACTTATTGGCTATAGTTAAACTTGTAGAGGTTACAGTGAGCGAATCCCCAGATGTAGCATAGATCATTGAATTAGATGAACTGTCAGTGTGATGCATTTCACCTAAGACACAATTAGTGTGGAAGTAAAATAGCTAGTTACATCAAACGAAGCTAAATTTGAACACATTCATACTTGATTGAATAGACATAGTAATTTGAATCAACAATTGATAAAAAAAACAACTAATTGCCTTATTCTTGTACCAGCCCTGAGGATATTGCCATCATTACTATTTTCATCTATGTTCTTTTGAAGATAGGAGTAAGCTTTATATAAGACAATAAATACAATCAAATGTTCATCTAATAACTTATTATGATTCAAATGAGATACAAGTAATTAAGGAAGAGAGATAATTCAGATGATACTAAAAATCTTGAAGAAGAAGATTGGTCATGGAAGGCAAATGTTGATTAATGTATAATGATGAAATATCTTCATCGATTTTTCTACACTAAGTAGAATTTTCCCACATTCTTCTCAGCGGAACTCATTTCTGACATCAGAAACTAGTTGCCATGTATACATTCCTCGATGAATTGATGTTAACAGTTTAATTATGAAATTCAATATATCATAAAATTACTATGTTAAATAAAATTCATTTGGTAATCAAATTCCATAAATGAATTGTCAGTGGAATGAACTAATGCATAGGACACTTTCTGCATTCCATGTCAATGTGATATGTTATGCTAGTTTGTCGATGATAAGTCAAAGTACTACATTTAAGTAGTGGTATAGATTTGGTGTAAAAGGAATCATATGGTAAATGTTTTACATAAACATTTGTTGCAAATTGTGGAATCT
>JANVCQ010000231.1:11674541-11687680 GCA_025531925.1 Erythroxylum plowmanianum
CTTTACTTATTATGTAATTTTTTTTACAATTTTATAAACTGTTAAATTTAAAAAATAACAAAATAACAAAATTTAATTATTGGTGACGATTATGCAAAATCATCACCTATTGTCAAACATTTGAAGAAAATTTTCTAAATTCGTCGTTAAATGTTACAAATTTAAAAAAATTTAGATGAAAACGACATCATTTGTTCAACGACAAATGACATCATTTTTGTAATGTTATAATTGGACCCCGACCCACACATCCCCATTTTGTTTTTCCTTAATCTTCTCTTCTATTTTGCTCCTATGTCTTTTAGTGAACCTTTCTGATTCTCTCTGTCCGTTCATGATTCTCTTTGTCGATTCATCGTCTTCTCGTCGTCCATTCGTCATTAAGGTAAGTACACTTATCCTGAGTGCTCTATTTTAAGTTTTATTTCTGCTTTGAATGTTGTTGTTAAATGATGTGTGAATGGTCAATTTTTGGGTGATACTTTGAGTTGTTTTTATATAAATGGAGTGTTAATGAAAGTCCTCTTATGTATTTATTGTTCTGTTTTGATAGGGAATTGTACTTTCAGAACATGCATACTTTGAGTGTTCTGTTTTAAGTGTTCAAACATTCAAGAAATTTATATGGGTTGTCCTACTGTTAGTGTTATTTGACAATCCTTATGTTTTTAGTGTAAAAAAATTCAAGAAATACATGTTGGATTGTAAATAACATTTGAGTGTTCAGCTTTTTGTGTTCAAAACAATAAAAAATTTACCTAATGTTATGCTACTTTCAATGTTATTTCAATGATATCTTTTTAGTGTCCTAAACATTGAATAAATGTTAATGTTGTTGAATTGTTAATGGGAGTTGAATGTTCTATTTTTGTGTTAAAAACATTTAGAAATTCACCTAATGTTGTGCTACTGCCAATGTTATTTGAATGTTATGTTTTTAGTGTCCTAAACATTATAGAAATGTTAAAGTTGTTGAACTATTAATGTGACTTGAGTGTTTTGTTTTTTATGTTAAAAACATTCAAGAAATTCACCTAATGTTGTGCTACTGTTAATGTAATTTGACTATTATGTTTTTAGTGTCCTAAACATTAAATAAATGTTAATGTTGTTGGACTATTAATGTGACTTAAGTGTTATGTTTTTCGTGTTCAAACATTTAAGAAATTCATCCAATGCTGTGCTACTGCTAATGTAATTTGACTGTTATGTATTTAGTGCCCTTTTTGCAATAAACATATTCTTGAAATAAAAAGACATGAAAGAACTTATGATACATATTTAATTATACTAAAGTAAACAATAAATGTTAATGAAAATGTACTCCTTTAAATGATCCAATAATATATTTTAATAAACATAATTGTTTCTCTTCCATTTTATCATGTAATTAGTAATTAAATATTCTGTAATTTGATGATTTTTCTTAAAATTTCATTCCACTGCAAGCTTCTAATCTTTTTTATAAGTAAAATGAGCTAGAACATGATACATTATTGAAATAATAGTGACAAGTCCTCTTTATCTTTGATTTAATAATTTTTTATATCATCTTCATTATGTGTTTTTTTTCAAATTCATGTCTCTAATTTATTTTAAGATTGTAACAAAAGTATCACTAACTAACACGTTTCAACTTATTCGAAATATGCATGATAAAAAAGCAATATTATGAAAAAATATCTACATTTTGTAATTAAAAGAAATGTAGGGTATCATTATTATATTATTACTAATTCAGAGTATGTTTGAGATGAAAAAAAATGATTGAAGACAATGGAGTTGACACCTAGCTATCTAAAACAAAGATAGGAAGATTAAAAGGAATGAACCTTAATTATTGTAACAAAATGTTCAAACACAAAGGTAAGAAGTTATTATGCATGCTATTTTTTTGGCCTAAATCTTGTAATACTGAAGAATTATTAAATAAGAAACACTTTAGAGGTGAAGCTTATTAAACATAAAACAAGAAATATAAGAATTTTTTCAAAAACCTTAAAGAAAATAACTTAAAATAGATAAAGGTTTAAAGAGATGATGCCTAATGAATTAGATTGACTTTTAATGTTTTATTAAATTCAAGGATCATAACTTAAAGATTGGTATGCATGAAGCTGCGGTTTTATTGGATTGACTTTGACTTGGGAGTATATTATGATTGTCTTAATGTTTTATAAATGAATGCTTAAGAGTATGAATTATTCTTGGACTTAGGGTTTGGAAATTAAGATATGGGTTATGCGTGTTGAATGGGTTGATTGAATGTTAATATGTGTTGGGAACTTTGTTTTATTACTGTTTGTAAGATGTTCGACTATGTACCCTTTGAATCTATAATGTCGAACTGTTTTATTTAGCCATCAAACTGTTTATCAGTCACAAACTATCGTAAGCCCATTATTGCCACAAAGTTGTTAAAACTTTAGTAATGGTAAGGTCTATGGAAATGTATCCAAAAACTTTAGTTATAAGCATTCTCTACATTTTAAGTCCTAAGACCTTAAATATGAAATTGCCTTTCTTGTAGGCCGTGTTTTGTGTTAAAGAGCGTCAATAATCGTTGAACCTAGTATGTCTTCTTTGTAGTCTGTAGTTGTCCGTCTATCAAGGTAAGTCTTCCAACTAATTAATTTCTACAAGTGTTTAGTTTTTTGTTGCTTTTTGTAATTTTCTTATGCGTTTAGTTTTTTATTGTTCTTTGCAATTTTCTTAGAATGATTGATGAGGTTTTATATTGGGGTTTAATAGTCTAAGTATTTATGTTTGGGTTTTGTTTGAATTAAAACAAAATACTTGAATTTCAAAGTTATTAATTCAAACTTAGTATTAACATTAGAAATTAATGTAATGTTCATGATTATCCTTTGCATAATAAACCTTTAGGATGGTATATAGGATAGAAACCCATGATGCAACTCTCATGAGGCTTATCGGTGAAAAATTTCACAAGCTTAAGAGTTACAGTGAGAACTTACGTTCTTAATTCATATAGTGTAACAATGTCATGTACCTTAGTGCTTGTTTAAATTCACACTTAATTTATGAACTTCAATGTTATTAATGGAAACTTAGTATTAACATTAGAAATTCACATAATGTTCATGACAATCCTTTGTATAATAAACTCATAAGAAGGTATATAGGCTATAAACTAGTGATGTAACTTCCATGAGGCTTATTAGTGAAAAATTCCAAGAGCCTAGGGGTCACAGCGATAGCTAGCTTTCTCAATTTATGTGGCCTGACAATGCCACATACCATGGTGCTTGTTTAAACTCAAAATTTTAAAATGAACTTGTAGTGATTAATGGTTATGTTACAAGGACCAAGATTGCATTTAGTAGTTAAGTTATTTACTTTTAATTATATAACTAGATGGACAAAAGTTGGATGTCTCATCAGAATTGGTCCATTGAATATTTAGAAGGAGTAAAAAGTTTCATGCAATTTGTAATAGATCAAATGGGTGATAAATGTTGTATTCATTTTCCATGCATAGATTGATTAAATGTTGACATTCAAAGTCAAGATGTGGTATATAATCATTTGCTAATTTGAGGCTTAGATAAATTCTATACTCCATGGCTTTATCATGGTGAATGTAAGGAAGCAAGTTGTAGTAGAATTCTTGGTATAAGTGTTGATGATAGTAACAATAATGATGTAGATGATGGTGATGATGATGATGATGAGATTCGGGAGATGTTAAATGATTATGGGAATTATATGGAGACAATGAATCATAACAGTTTACCTAACATAATTGGTAGCATTATAGAAGATAATTTTTGGAAGTTATTGAAACTTGCTCAAGAAGAATTATATCCAAGGTGCTCAAATTTCTCACAGCTATTTTTTATTGTCAAGTTGTTGCATTTGAAGGTCTATAATAAATGGATTAATAAGTCTTTTGACATAATAATTGACTTCTCAATGATGTATTACCTATCGGACACAAATTGCCTAAATCTTACAATGATGCAAAGCAATTGTTAAGAGATCTTGTATTAGGATATATATCAATACATGCTTGTAAGTATGGTTATGCTATATTTTGGAAGGATAGTAAAGATCATGAAGAGTGTCCCATTTGTGGTACATCAAGGTGGTGAGTGGATGATGGAAGAGGGAAGAAGATAATGCATAAAATCTTGAGATACTTTCCTATTAAACCACAACTACAAAGGCTTTTTATGTCAACAAAAACAACCATAGATATGAGGTGGCATAAAGAGAAACAAATTGATGATAACATTATGGGAATTATAAAGAGACAATGAATGATACCGATTTGCCTAACATAATTGATAGTATTATAGAAGATAATTTTGAAAAGTTATTGAAAGTTCCTTAAGAAGAAGTATGTCTAGGGTGCTCAAATTTCTCACAACTATCTTTTGTTGTCAAGTTATTGCATTTAAGGGTCTATAATAAATGGAGTAATAAGTTGTTTGACATCTTAATTAACTTGCTCAATGATGCATTACTTGTTGGAAACAAATTGCTTAAATCTTACTATAATGCAAAGAAATTATTAGGGGGCCTTGGATTAGGATACATATCAACATATGCTTGTAAGTATGATTGTGTTATATTTTGGAAGGATATTAAAGATTTTGAAGAGTGTCCCATTTGTGGTACATCAAGGTGGCGAGTGGATGGAAGGAGAGGGAAAAAGATACCAAATAAAATCTTTATATACTTCCTATTAAACCACGACTGCAAAGGCTTTTTATGTCAACAAAAATATTCATAGATATAAGGTGACGCAAAGAGAAATGGATTGGTGATAACATTATGCATCATCCAAAAGATTTAATGGCATGGAAAGACTTTGATGGAAAGTTTCCATGGTTTGCACAATATTGTCATAATATTCGACTTGGTTTAGCCTTAGATGGATTTAATCTTTTAAGTAATATGAATGCTTTTTACAACATATGGCCAGTAATATTAGTGTCATACAAATTACCTCAATGGAAGTGTATGAAGGAGCCCTATATGTTATTGTCTTTAATTATTCCAGGATCTACTACTCCTGGTAAAGATATCGATGTATACATGTAACCATTAATTGATGATGTAACCGATCTATGGGAGGTTAGATTAGAAACTTTTGATGTTGTTCAAGCTGAAACATTTATAATGCATACGATTGTTTTATGGACTATAAATGATTTTCCAGCTTATGGTAATTTTTTTGGATGAAGCACTAAAGGGTATATGGCTTGTCCTACGTGTAACTATCAAACTTATTCAATGAGGCTACGAAGTAAAATATGTTATACGGGACATCATCGTTACTTGGAACATGGACATAAATGGTGAAGAAGCAAATTGTTTAATTGCAAATTAGAATTAGGTGAAGCTCTTTTGCAATTGTCTGATAATGATGTGGTTATGCAGCTATCATACTTTGGTGACATTACACCTGACAAACACCTAAACAATAGAAAGTGAAAGCAAAATGTGTTGAGCTCAATGGGAATAAAAAACATATTTTTAGTTTTCCGTATTGGAAGGAACTGTTATTGAGGCATAATCTTGATGTGATGCATATTGAAAAAAATATTTGTAAGCATATTTTAGGAACTACTATAGGAATTGAATGTAAATCAAAAGACATAATTAAGGCTAAACTAGACTTGGAAGACATGAATAGAAGAAAAGATTTGCATTTGAAAAGAAGAGATGATGGGTCACACATTATTCCATTTGGTTGTTACACCATGTCAAAAAAGGAGAATTAAGCCTTTTTGTCAATTTCTTAAATCAATCAAGTTTCCTAATGGGTATGCATCGAATATAGTCCATTGTGTTAATATTAAAGAGGGAAAAGTATCGAGGTTAAAAAGCCATGATCATCATGTTCTTTTGCAACAATTTCTAGCTATTGGAATATGTGTATGTTTGTTGAAGGATGTGTCCATAACTTTGGGTCAATTAGGTGAGTTTTTTTAAGCAATTATATTGCAAGACACTTAAAGTTGAAGAGCTTAACAAAATGGAAAAAGACATGGCTTTGATTATATGTAAGCTTGAACTACTATTCCCCTCATCTTTTTTATTTTATGGTGCATTTGGCAATTCATTTACCATACGAAGCAAAATTTTATGGACTGGTTCAATTTCGATGAATGTACCCCATCGAAAGGTAATTTATATTAACTTCTACTTTTTTAAAAGTTACTAGTTAGTAACAATTGTTAATTTTTTATATTTTGTTTAGTGTTTATGTTCTCTTAAATATTACGTGTGTAGTAGAGCTCGAGTAAGTTATATATTAATGGAATATTATGAACTTACGATAATTTGTATGTCAGATGAACTTTTACTTTCATTTTGTCATATAGATGATATGAAAACATAACCATAGCATGCAAGAGGTGACAACTGCATTATATTCTTTCGCATGTGGGCCTTATATGTGTGGGAAAGAATATACAGGTTACATTTTTAATAGGGTTAGATTTCACATAGAAGATAGAGACATTCAACTTAGAAGCCAAAATTATGGGGTTGTTGTTGAGAGATGTCATGACGATGATTTTATTGATTTCTACGGTATCATCTCTGAAATAATAGAGTTGAATTACATTAAGGACAAAAAGATTGTTCTATTTAATTGCAAATGGTTTAATCTTGCAGACATGAAAGTGAATAGGAATATTACTAGCATCAATATTAGTAAGATATCGTATGATAACGACCCTTTTGTCCTTACAAGCTAAGTGAAGCAAGTTTTCTACCTCAACGATACTATATTAGGTAGAAATTGGAATGTTGTTCAAAAGTTTCAACACCGAAATCTCTTCGATTTTTGTGAAAGGGTAATAGTCTAATCAGTGAGGATGGTGATGAAGTATAATAAGAGATTGAATCAGAGTTGAATAATGAAGCCATTTGAATAGAATATGCAGATATATCATCATTCCATAAGAGAGATGTTGATCCCAATATAGTACAAGTGGATGAAGTACGAGCCAATCATATCGAGAAAGAGATGAATACTAAATTAAGGATGAATTTTATGATAATACTTTGGCTAAATATAATAGCGATGAAGAGTCGAATAATAATGTATTTAATGATGATGATTTTCAAGATGTTGATCATGATAATTGAAGGTAAAAAAAAAGTTGTTTATATGGGATTGTCGTTTATATTGTTTGAAAAATTACAAGCCGCCATTTTAATTAACTTATAATTAGCCATTTTGTAAAAGCAATGTATTTAAATATGCTTCATTTTGTACAAGATATGTATTTCATTATGCTTCATTTAGTAAAAGTTATGTATTTCATTATGTTTCATTTTGTAAAAGTAATGTATTTAATTATGCTTCTTTTTGTATTTCATTATGTTTCATTTTTGTAAAAGTAATGTATTTTGTTATACTTCATTTTGTATTTCATTGTGCTTTGTTTTGTAAAAATAATGTATTTTATTGTGTTTCATTTTGCAAAAGCTGTGTATTTCATTATGCTAGTCTTCATCTGTCTCTCAAATGTTGTGAAGTATGTATATCTTTGTTCATAAGTTAAGATCATTGAATCACTTCTTATAACTATGTTGGTTTAAGCACTTCTTATTACTATGTTAATTGAAGCAAAAATGCCTCCCTTGTATGAAATGCACATCACTAAATAATTGCAAGTTTACTTCCTTATTAACACTTATTATATAAGCATGTAATAAAATTGGTAAAGAGTTGGTAACAATAGTACCAATACATGTATCAATTTCCTTATTGAAAGAAACAACAACCACATTAATGTTAATTTCTGAAATATGATTCAAATTTTCTTTATATTTGTTAGATATGTTATTTATAGACAAAGAAAAGTCAACACTTGTAAAGTTTTGAAGTTATACATTGTTTTTTTTAATAAATAAAGAACTTTGTAATGAATGGAATATGTAAAAATGTTTCTAATGTGATTCAAACTATAGGTCCAAAAATCCAATCATCTTCTTTTTTTTAAAATATATTTCTATAGCAGGAACTAATACAAAATAGTAATAAGTTTGCAGCCTAGAAGCCTTAAGGGGTCATTACAAAAGATTAGTAGAAGAAGAAACAAGTAATAAAAACAAAGAGCAACTTTTAGAAAAAAAAATGCTTAATTACCACCTATAGTTCCAAACATCTTTGATTATGATTTGTTAATGTTTTGTCAAATCCTCCGAAATGATTTTAGGAAAAATTTGACAAGTTCTTTATGTTGTTATTCTAATTAATTTTATTTTATATTGAAAAATCATAGGGAAATAATTTAATAATATTTTATATTGGAAAATCATTGAGAAAACATTATAGATATTCAATATAATGGCACCTAAACAAGGGAAAGAAGGTGGCAACTAGCGAAGATGTTTCCCAGATTAATTCGACCTTTTGTAACAAGGATAACATACTTCATCCACCAATAAAGCCAGTTAACATCAACCTCTATCTACCTCAAATAGTGCTGAGGGATCTTCAGGTTTGTGAATCTTTACCACCTATAGTTACACTTTTCCTCAAATATATCTCTACATATTTAGTGCATTTTGTTATAATTTTTTTCAAGTTCCAATACTAGCATCAGAAAAAGAGGTAGAGGTATTACTAAAGGTTCTGAGTTGCAACGCATGAATGTTGCAATGAATGACAAGTTGTTCATTCATATTGACACCTTGCAAGGTCGTCCTATTGACAAGATCCAATTAGTAAACTTGTCTAGGGGTCATTTTTAGGATTGAATTGTCTTACCTAAAACATGCTAAGCAATTGAAGGAAGACAACTTGCTACATAGTTTCCGTAATTTTCAATTTGTTTAGTTATTTGCATTTTTAAAACTTATTTAAAGACTAATTTCACTTTCAATTGGTGTTCATAGATGAATCTCAATATTGTTGATATCGAGAAACCTTAAGTATCAAGCTGTGTGAGTTCACTGTTGAAACAAAAGTCCAACGATCATCGTTATCGACTACATAAACACTACAAATCTTTTTCTTTGAATGAGGAGGTAAGGAGACATGTTCTCGAGTAGGTGACTCTAGATCCAAATGTGTGATTATTGGTCCTCTGCCAACATTAAGATTTGTCTTCTTTCTCTTCAGATTTGCTTCAATTATTCTTGTTTCTCAATTTAATAACAATTTCTTTTCTTTATTTAGGAAAAGTGTGAGAAAGATAAGGTTAATAGAGGAAAAATAGAGTCAGAAGGAACTACATGGAGAAGAGTGTGATAGGATCACACTCTACAAACTCACACACTACAAGGAAGGTGAAGGTTAAACTTCTGAAAAAGTGCAGAATAATTATGTAAGTATAAAATTTTGTTTAATTTTTATACTTATTTATTTATGTAGTAATAACTAATAATTTTTAAAATTTTAGAATAAAATGTAGGAATTATTGCAAAGATCATTGTCTTAAGAAAACGAGCCAAATGTAGATGAGATTTGCAACAACGTCCTTGGTATAAGACCAACATTTGTAACCACACCTTAAGAGGAGAATCGGTTGCTTAAGGCTCAATTTCAATGTAATGAAGAAAATTTAGAATGTAATGTGCAAAAGTTAAACTGTACTGAACAAAAGTTGATCGAGCTTGAAAAGATGATCAAACAAATACTTAGGCCAGATTATGTAAATAGTAGTGATGATGAACACAAGTCTTAGTTTGTAAATAAAGTTTTTTGTTAACATTTAATTTTTTATATAAAAATGCTTATATATTTTAATTTTAATTTTATTTTCATTAGTTAATTATAAATAAAAAATTTAAATATTACAAACAATAAGATGGATTAGAAATCTTACCATTTATTATAATTAATTGAAATTTTTTATAGGATCGTGTAGACAAAAATCAAAACTCATTATCAAAACTTTTTAGCTACGTTCTTAAAAATGTCAACAATAATTTTTAAAAATTATTAAAATTAAATAAAATGTAGCTAGAAAGATTTGGCTATGATTCTCAAATCGTTGCCAAAATATTTTAGCTACGTTCCAGAACTGTCAACAATAACTTTTACCTACATTCAAGAAATTGTCACTGAAGCTAATTTGTTGCAAAACAAAACACGTTGAAAAGTTTTATTACCAACAGGTACAGTAACGCAACTAATAACTTTTAGCCACGGAAAGAAAGCATCTCAAAAATCTTTGACGTTTTTCCTTTTCTTCGCCTATCACTTTTTGTGACATATCTAGATCAGAGCTAGATATTATTTGCGGCGATATAGTAAAAACATTGCCGATAATATTTTGCTACTGTGATTTTGTGATAATTCCTGTAGCTAATTTTTTTGCCGATAGAAAGTATTGGCGATGAATTTTTAACTTTTAGCGTCAAAAAAATTCGTCGCTAAAAGCCTTTCTGTTGTAGTTTATAAGCTTTACATAGAGTGTATAAAACCCTGAGACACCAAAAAGTTGGTCATGCTTGTTTCAAATTATACAACCAACGCTTGCAAGCAAACTTTCCCATTTTTTGCTTTTAGCATACGATTAGAAAGGCTGCGATTAAACCGCCTCCTCAAGGTGTCTAAGTGATAAGCATATTATTAATATCCAATTGTGGGCATGCCATTGTTTTGCATTTGTAGAGCAAGAAATAACCTATAATAGTCACAACCTTCGCAATTGGAGAAAATTACCAATCTTTATAGTCAAGCCCCATCACCTAGTTAATTATAACTTTATCAACCAATCGAACCTTGTACCTATTGTTTTACCATAGAGATAGCAATGGGCCTAAGTCGAGAGTCGACCAGGACTTAACTTGGGTCTGGCCAAAGTTTTCAAGTCTTAAGGCTTTATGGTAGGCCTCCAGGTCCACCAAATATCCAATTCATCTTTTGAGTAACAAGATCATGCAAAAGGATAAACTGGAAAAGATATGTCTTGTTAAAACAAATTCTTGAATGACTGGGAACTACATTCATCATTGAGCATCGGATCTTCATCAAACAACATACTTGTCATTATTATAGAATGACATATTGAAAAGTTTATAATGGTTGGAAACATGTCTTCATGTAACAGTAGACCTTCCAAGCATGAAGAAATCTTGAGGTAAATCCAATCCCAATAATATTAAGGTCGTAACAAACTTTTTAACCTGAAGATTTCGACCTAGTTTTCCAACAGTAATGTGTCCTAGTTGTAGTTTCATCAAGACAGGTTATTGTTGAAATGGTAAAATTAGCACACATTATTATTGGAAAATCGGGTCAAAATTTGATCCCGATCATAGTGAAATAATTACAAATTTTTTTTATATTTTGATTTCCCGAAAATTAAGATCACTTTAATTCTATAAAATGATTAACACATAATCATAATAAATTCGTACTTTATTCCAAACCTTGCTCATAATCTTATTATATCCCTCGAATTGTTTCTAAAACCAATCTGTCTCAACCATCGTAGCTGCACAAATGTTCGACCTCTAACGGTATTCATAGAATGAGTTGAGAGAATTCCGTAACTCTTACAAAGAGAATTAAGCATGACGTGTTAACTCCATAGAGCTTAAGCCTATTTATAATAAGCTTTGGGCATTTTAGTAATTTAATTGAAATTAAATTATAATTTTAATTAAACTTTAATTAAAATTATAAATAATTCTAATTAATACTAATTAGACCCGTATAATATTCAATATCTCATATTGATCCTTATTTATTAAATATCTCATATTTAGTCATAAAATTTCTCAAATTTTATAATCAAGCCTAACTTGATTAAATTAACTTTGCTCTCTTGAACTCATTCTATATGTGAGATCCATTAGGTTCCCAAATATGTTAGCAATGAATATAAATTATAATTCTAATTTATAATTAGAATTAGATAAATTAAAACTTCGTTTAATTTGTCTTTATTTCTCTAATCAAATAATTTATAATTATAGACTAAGATTGACGTCCAGCAACGCATCATGACTATCCAAATATTTAGGAATGTCAAAGTGGTTTTGACTAATCTTTCCATGCATGATTTTTCTGTATAATTCAATCCTTTCATCATACAATGTTTCGATTAGACATAGAGTATGAAATTAATGTCTACTACATTTTAAGTCTAATCATATTAGTTCTCCACCATAAACTATTGATTCAATGAATAACATTTGTAAACTATTTACAAAACGTCATTATGCCTTGGCCAAGGATTTCCTGAATCAATATTAATTGAGAACAACAAAACATTCTCCCTAATTACTTTATGGTGACGAATCATATCTTGATCACACAAATATGTCCATATAATTCATGCTACATCCAATGATTGTCGTTTGACTGACCCAATTATTAAATAAGTCATAAATTGTATCAAAACATAGTAATCCCTACACAAGATAACTTTGGTGACCTCAAATCAAAAAATCACTTATACAATCATCACAATGAGAATTCCATAGACATACAAGTAATGTTCCAAATAGATTTCTCATATTGGACCTTTTCAGTGAACTTGTTCTCTAACAAGCAACCATACGTTTGTTTAAGTATCTCTATAGTTTATTATATGAGATCGACTACTTTCTTCATAAGGAAAAACAAAATGTGTGCTAGTCTTTTTACGTTCTATTAATGTCCAATCTAAATAGAACAATGATTAAGAACATTTAGGAATAATAATAAAAGCAATATGAATCTCATAATTATAATCTCATTATAATTTCATTTGCAATGTACAATTTTTTCATGGACTTTATCATATACATCTAAACATGTACAAGATAAAGAATGTCTTTAAATAATTTGTCACTAAATTACAAGTAAAATGATTAATTGTAGGGCATAAAACAATAGTTTTAATAGTTCAGACCTACTTGTCAAATTATAATCAAAGGGAGTTTCGAACCTCAAAGCAAATATAAGGTCAAAACTCAGGAGGTAAATGATACATATAAAAACATGAACAAGGAACAAAGCCCAACATAAAGTCCATTAAACCAAGAATCTCCAAACTTCTTACAAGATTGAGATAAATGTCACAATCTCACGCTGTCACAAGATAATATAAAAGCAATCATTGTTCTTGGTAACCTAGCCACTTCTTACATGCCCAATTATCTCTCTAAGTTATGACATTTTGGTTTTTCTAGTTTGTATTGACTTAATCGTC